>BJCM01207328.1:0-12414 GCA_018326385.1 Flaveria bidentis
AAGTTTTTTTCAAACGAATTTTGAGAAATTTTTAAACAACCCTATTTGAGTTTATTATAAAGGTCACTAAATTAGATGAAGACACCAACCTTTTCTATCAATTATCATAAAAATCTCATGATGACCACTATCACCCACCACCAACACCATCACTACAGTATTCAGTTTCTTCTTATCAAAAGGCACAACACAATTTTAATTCTATCTATAAAATATAGAATTTTAAGTCTATTTCACTACCTCTTACCAAATAAACTTAATTTGCGACTATGTCTATGATAGAAAAACAAGAAGCCACATTTACAAAATATATATTATTAAAATAACAAAATATAATACACATATAAAAGATACACATATAACAACAAATGACGTAAAAGTCGCTAGACGCTGCCTGGTCGGTCGACCGGGGAGTTATGAGTACTCATTTTAGGGGGGAGTACTCGGATATGATAAATTATAAATAAATTTATTTTTAAAAAATTATACATATATCAAATATCGTAAATTCTTTAATTTTTATTAATAACAATGTATTTGAATATCAATATAAATTAGCAGACATTTCCATAATAATTCAAAAAATAATATTCATTCTGTAATATTATAGACATGGTAATGATTTAGTAGCAGCAAAACTTCAACAAAAATCAATAAAATTAGGGAAAATTAACGAAAAACAACAAAAATCCGAGTTTTTCAAGTTGGGTCGAGTTAGGCCGCCTAGCTCCGAGTAGGGCCGAGTTGGGCCGCCTAGCTCTGAGTACTCTCCGAGTTTGATAGAGGTTGACTGATACTGATTTATAAAACCGAGTTGAAAAAAATTGTTTCAATAAATAACCGAATTCCAAGTACTACTCAAACACCTGGACAAATTAACCGAGTTTTACAACATTGATAACAAACTTATACGGTTCAAAACTATTTCGCTCAGTTTTCCCCACTTTTTATCTTCACATGTTTCTATTAAAAATAATCTTTGTACTATAATTATCTTTTCAGTTTTTACACATGGACTTTTTCTATTGCAGGTAGTATTTAACTTTAAATTAATATATTGCCTCATCCACTTGAGTGAGATATCATGTCCTATTCTCTTGGAGTCATTACGAGCAAATACTTGAGCTGTCTTTTTAATTAGTTTTCTTAGTTACAACCTCATTTATGAATCGATCCAGGTTTATTATCATTTAGTTATTTAACAAGATGTGTTTAAGTAAAGTTGTTCGTGAGGTATTTGATGTAATTTTTTTTAAAACTTGAATCTAGCAATTCGAGGTATTGTCAAACCTAAACGTGAAGTTCATTTAGTTAAGAGCTAAATGCGTTTACGTTCCTGAGTTTTCATAGAAATTGTTATTTGAATTCAAAAGTTTAAAATGCTTTTGCATCCAAAGTTTTTATTAAGATTGTCATTTGAATCCAATTGACTACATTTAACTAACACGGTTAATTTTTTCCGTTAAGTTTTCAACATTAGGGTTATTTAATAACAATTTATAAAATAAAAAACAACTCACGTGAGTATTTTTATGTGTTTAGCCTCTTTTGATAATTGTAACTCTATAATCGTAATTTATTATTTTGTCTTGTTAATGTATTTTGGTTTAGTAATCGTGTTTTGGCCCATTTTATTAATTAAACATATATTTCTTTGGTTTAAAGCTTAACTATGAATACGATTATTGATGATTATTATTCATGGGCAGTTAATGTTATTCTATAAATTGTTTTCATACTTTTTATGCTAAATTGTCTTTTATGGTTATAATTCAAATAATTCATATTATATGACTTGTTATATATATATTTGTTTGTTTTGTATGTTTTATAAAATTAAAAATGAATCACTTTTAGTTAGTTATACTTATATTTTATTCTATATATTATGATGTCCAAAGATGTCTTTCTTGATTAGATGAAAGAAATGTTGACCATCGTTTCTCATAAATTAAAATCGTAATGGTAATTATCAAATGAGACTGAACGTTTAAAACTTATCACTTAGAGTTGATTTTTTATTTTGTAATTTTTTTGACTAAAATACCTCTAATTAAGGAAACTTAACAAAAAAACTTAGCGACGTTAATTAGAAGTAGTTAAGTGGATTCAAATGATAATTTTTGTGAAACTTTTGAATGCAAATAGTAAAAATTAAACTTTTAGATACAAATGCCAATTGATATGAAACCTTATGGATATAAAATATATTTAACTCTTTAGTTAATTATACGGTCTTTGTGTAATTTCCTATATTGTATTTATGGTCTTGGTCCTCTTGTACTTCGATAAATTAAACATGTTTCTTTAAATGAAAAAAAGGTTGGGTCCACTAATATTAGTTAAAAAAATATCCTTGTTTTTCTACTAGAGTAAATTATAAATTTTATCCTTTAAATATAATTATAATTATAAATCTTATCATTAAAATTTAATAAGTACGCGAAGTGTTATTTGTTTGAAAACTTATCACTTTTTATGTTATTTCTAATAACAAAAGTTAAATTTTTCTGCTAGTTTTATATGAACTACTATTTTACCCTTACTATATAAAGGATGAAATCTGTAATTTTCACTATTTTTTATTTTTTTTCTTTTTGTGTTTATTTTATTTACTTTACTTTAGTCACTTTTTATTTTATAAACTTATCTTAAATATTATCATCAAATTATTTGTAATCGTTTTTACAAAATATACTTTTATTTATAGGTTTTTAATTTGTTATAATTTTTGTTTTTAAAATTTAGTTATCTAATTTTCTAATTGAATGAATAAAAATTAGAGAGTTCAAAAAATACATTTTTTCATGTTATAAAATTTTAACTAGTAATTGGTTTTGTTTCACCATTCTTTTTTTTACCTTTTTGATACAAGAATTTTCAACTGTGTTATACAGTTTTGCTTATGGTTTATATTAAAAATATATTAGAGATCAAAACATTTTTTTAATAAAGTTTCTTTGATTAGAATTTTTACTTTTATCAATTTGAAACTATTTTAGTTGTTTTATTTTATATACTTACATTTTACCTTTTATATTCACACTTATTTGTGATTGACTATGTTTATATTCCTCTAAGGATTGTTGATATTTTTGCAAGCACTATTTTACCTTTTTTAGAATATTCTTGTAGTCTCTTTTTAATTTTGTTACCGATTTTTTAAAATAAAATTGGTTCTAAGTATCTACGGTCAATATTACGATTGACTAATTTTGCTCACTCTTTTTTCTGATTGACTTATTTTTTTTTCACAGTTTAAGATTTTGATGCTAATTTTATTCAACTTTTGGAGTTATAATTTTTGTGATATTTTTTTAAGTATGATATTATTTTAACTAAAAATAAAAATTAAACAACTCATTTTTAAATCACACAAACTAAGAATTAAATATACTAAAAATTAAAAATACATAACAAAAAAAGTTATATAACACAAACTAAGAATTAAATGGGTGATAATAGATGTTATTTCTTGGTAAATTAAGGGCTCTACTTAGCATCTTCATGTGTGTAGTCATCTTTAATGGATCGAAATGAGTACTAGAGATGTCATTAAAAAATGTTATCACATTGATATGTCATTTAGGGTTTTAAAAAAAATAAAGGTGAATTAGATGAATAATACATTATCGTATTCAATGGATTCTTTAAAATATAACCATTAGAAAGCTAGATTTTCACAAATTTAAGTTTTAAAATTAATTAAACTATCTAATTAGAGTTGAATTAGTCTAACAAAAAGTAGTGGTATTTTATGTGTTATATACAATAAATATATATATATATATATATATATATATATATATATATATATATATATATATATAGATTGATAGATAGATAGTAAAAAACAATTAAATAATATTTGTATTTATGAAATTAATAAGCTGATTAATCCATTAAAAATAAAAGAAAACAAATAAATAAAAAATAAAGAATAAAAAAAACATTAACACTTACAAAAATAACCCTTTACAGATAAAAAGACAACAATACCATTGACTTAACATAATTATTTAACATCAGTTAGTAAAAATGACCTATTAAGTAAGAGCTTTTTATAAAAAAAACATTGAGTAAAAGTCATTTTTGAAAAGGATCCATTTCATAATTTTCACCAAACATAAAGGAATCTCATTTCACACACTTAAATGAAAAACTTAACTTCCAACAACCATATTAAGGACCACTAGTGTTTTGATTTAAGAAACAGTTGAGACCATGGTGTGATTTCTTAAAGTTTTGAACCAAAGATCTAATATTAACATGCCTAGGAACATCCGTGTAACTAATTCAAGTTTTTTTTAATAAATAGGTTTGAGCAAAAATTTATATACTGATGTTCTTGTCGTTATGAAATTAATCAAGCCAATTACTTATATAAATACAAATACGTTTATTTCATATAACAACGATATAATTACGTAATAAATATTATTATATATTAAATTATAACAAAAATTATTTATAAAATATGGATATATAATATTATAATTACAAATATATACACATATATGTGTGTAATTATATATGTATATAAATAAAACAATTAGATATTTAATAATAGCCCAAAGTTGAAAAATTATAAACTAGTGGAGGTCAAACTTTAAACATTGAGCACAAAACAAACCAAGTTGAACTTGTTAAATTGAAAGAGCCAAAGTTGAGTTTAGTTTGGCTAATTTACAATCCAATAATTAACATTGCTTGGATATCCATTAAAATCACATATTGATCACTCGAGATTAAACTTCAAGAATTTTCATGCAAAAGCAAGTTGATGGTTATAATTATCTATTGAAACAATAACTTTTATCAGCAAGAAAACTATCCATATAAAGTCTTTAGTGGTAACTCCGTTATTATTAATAAAAAAAATATAGTATAAACTCTCACAATCAAGTTACTCATTGTGGAATTATAAGTCTAGTATAAAAAGATTTATAAGGGGCTGGATTGCATACCATAAGTACTTATTTTTGTAAGTCAACCATCATGTCATCTAGTAATTGGTATAATGATCTTTTTTTAAACATGACTTTGGAGAGGCATACACCTTTTTCTTAATACAATAAATAATATAATGTCTCATTTTTTTTCCATCTGAATAAAGATATTTAGATACTGATTGTGTTAAAAGATTTTAGAGTGACTAGTCATTTCTAATACAACCCTAATTTCTCTAGATCCATTTTGCATTATATTATGGAGTGGTTGATTATGCTCTCTCCGAAAACATAGTTACGGAAGCTTTGACATGAGAATTCTCTAGTGTGTACATGATTGGACAAACATTATGTCTTGTTACTTTGTTAGAGTTTTGTGTCATGCTCAACTTACCCAAACAATGACTAACTATACACGTCCTCTAATCTTACTTCTGTTTTTAAATCTAAACCTAACTTATGTCTATTGTAAGACTCGAACACTCACTATTTAAGAAGTGACATATTTCCCATCACACTTTAATATCACTAGATCACATGTTTTATTATACGTAAGCTTTTACTCAACTGACAATTTATTGGTGGCAACAAGACAAAAACATATATTTTCTTTTTCTAGATCACATTATAACATCAATTCATTAAAAAAAACTAATGATTCCTTAAAGAAAACTTGTTTAACTACATGGTAATAAATAAAATATATTTGAAACCATATGAGAAGTCACATGTTTTGATAATTCACACATGGAGTCAGAAAGAGGACCATGCACCCACGAGGTGCGTACCGGCTAGAAGAACGGTCAGAAATGGTCTGTGGGGACGTGTAACCATTGACCAAATTAGGTCTTTCATTTGGCATTTTGGAAGCCAACAAGTTTCAAGCCTAACTCTTTTGCTTATTTTGATTTTTCTAATTACTAAGTGTTAAAATGATCAAAAGTTAGATAGGTTTGACTGGGATTGTGAAGTTAAAACTATTTAAGAAAAAGAAAGAGATTACATTTTATACTTGTAGAAATATGACAAACACTCAGATCGATTTTGTTGACCCATAAATACTTTACTGTCTGTTTTTTGTTTAGAACTTTAGTCATGCTTGTATTTAAAATCAAATGCATATTTTGTTTTCAGTCATGCTTGTATTCTACCTTGATCGGAAATATTCAAGAACTTTAGTCATGCTTGTATTCTACCTTGATCGGAAATATTCAAGATCTTATATTTAAAATCAAATGCATCTTTTGTTTTCAGTCATTTAAGTGTGGATGAAGCATTTGTCAGATATCAAAATTACGGAGTCACATAAGTGTTCAAGCATTTTTTTCACTTGATTTAGTGTTCTTACCTTTTGATCGGTTTGAGTTTGAAGAGTCATGTAACTTTCATTTACGGCATTCAACTACATAGGTTTTCTTACATAAGACACATACATAAAAAAACAAGTGGTCGAATGTATGAATGATAATGCTTTACACTAATCATCTCCTTAAGTTCTCTTAGTAAAGAAGCCTAAAATTTGATAAAGGCTAACATTTCACTAATTGTTGAATGCAACCAATAATGTTATATTATATAATTTACAAAATACAACTACATTAACAAGGTTTTTTTTTGCTTTCTATATATTGAACATTAATGTTTGTGGTTTGTTTCTTACAACATTCATATACTTATCTTTTGGTCTTTGTTTCCAGTTTCTTTTATATAATCTCTTTTTCATTAATTCAATTTAAATCCCCACCACAATTACACAACCATGGTTTTTAACTACATGTGAAAGGAAAATGCATTATCCCCGTCGCGTAACTTGAATATTCTTTTTTATATTTTTTTTATATTTATTTAAGTTTAAACTTTATGTTATTCAATACAGTCATTGATTATATTAGCTTTTACAAATTTATAACCCACACCATATCCATGTCACCATTCAAAATATACCACTGCAGATGACGACCTCCCCGCGAAACGTGGATGACAACACCGTCGCGAAGTGCGGATTTCATACTAGTTAGTTACAAACTTCATCATTAAATATGCACATAACATGAAAGGACCTATTAATTTGTCATTAGTTGATCATGAAAAAACACTAGCTATAAAAAGATACTTCAAAGTAAATAAACTCAAATTTACACAAGAATCAAACTACAACATGAATTTTTTTACCGGGTCATAATCTCTGTTCTATCTCTGTTCATAATATATCTACTAGATAGGCCCATACCAAATCCAATGCTTTGTTACATATAAAAAAGCCCACTACCCAGCCCAAATTCAAACAGACTTTGATCCATTATAAAATCTAACTATTCTTACTTTATTTTCCCTCCAAAAAGATATTAAAATAATTTAAATACTTAAACAATTTCTCTCTTCATACAAATTAATTTTATCAATTGATATATTTTTCTTTCTCATCTAAATTTTTTTAAAATCAAATTATGTTTTTAAAAATAAATTTTATTAAAAAAATTATAATTCATGTATTTCCTAAAACATTAAACCTTTTGAAACAAAAATTTTAAATCAGTACTTTTTTAAAAATAATTACAAAAATTTTGGATTTTTTAAAAGTAGTTTTATTAAATCAACCCGGATAATGAGAAACTTGAGTTTTTAATAAACAAGATTTTTATAAATAATAAATTTTTATAATAAAATCTTAAAATAAATATTTAAAAATGAAACTATTTAGATAAGAGACTTAAAAATAGTATACTTGTTTTATCTTTTGAACAAGTACGTATATATAATTTTATACATATCTTATATTAAAATATCGTACTGTAACTTTTCGTGTTTATTACAAACTATAATTTGTTTAACTAGACTATCTATTTATTTATATATCTATCTGTCTATAACTTATCTATTGTTTATTTACTTGAAATAGCTATTCATATGCAATTATAATCATATTTTATCTTCAAGCATGGTTTTATAGTTCATAAATTTTTATTACTAATTATTTATTATTTTATTTATTCAACCCGTGTAATACACGGGATATTAACCTAGTAATTTATAAAAGCACGTTTAATATTAATAACCAATTAACCATTAACGTTGGTAATTACAGAAAATGACGTCATCATAATAATTGTATAGCGGCGAATATGATGTCATCATAACAACAAATAGCGTCATCGTAAGAGTTAGTATACTTGTATAGTTTTCCATAAAGATAATAATCCCGTATTGTATTTTACTATTTTTCACTGGTGTATATGTCACATTTGTTGCTCATGTGTCAGTCATTTTTTTTATCTTTCTACCCATTTAGTAGCCGAAAAAGGTATACAACTCCTTAAGTAAATAAATCAATTATTAGGTAGGTTTTTCAAATATAAAGTATTGATAATAAATTTTATACACAAGGAGTTCACCTAAGTGGTTGAAGTTTTGGGTCCATCAATCAAAAGCATTCCACATAAGTCAATGAAAATGCCAAAGATATAATTCAAAATAATTTTCACCCTTTCGGCTATAAACATTGTCTCTTATGGTTGGTTTTACTTGTTTATTTGTTGTGTTTGTTTGGATACTCATAGTGCATACATCACTTGTATGAATCGGAATTGTGACTATAGCTTATATTGTGTTGTATTTCTATCAAGATAGTGACAGGTCGCCGTTATCGTGTTATATGATATGATACTATATTTTCAATCAAAGGAAGTAACAAGAGAAAATTTGATACTAGAGACATGTAAACATAAACATATGTGTATTGGAGGAGAGAGAAGTTGAAGGAGTTGTTTAAGAAGATTAAAGAAAGTATAGGGTCAAACATTAGAGTAGAAGATACTCATTTTTGCCTACTTGAGAAGAGTACAAATACCCAATGCCATATTCTAGGCTTTTGTTTTGAGTGGTGCAAAAAGCAATTCCCCCAAGAGAAGTGACTTTGACCACTCCTTGATTAAAGGACAATTGAACATAATAAAAGGGTATCCCATGCTCACTCACTATCTTTATCTTTCTTGTTTTACGGTTCAAAGAATCCAAAGTTTTCAATTCCAATATTAATTATAAGTATAGGTTTTTAATGAAAATCAAAGTTAGAAAATAACTATCTCATCGCGTTTTGAATGTATTTGCAGTGGTTTGGCGGATAAGTCGATATAAATCTGCTCTTAAATAGATAAATTAGGCTTGACTTATTGTAATACCATATAGTTCATTTAATAAAACTATAATTTGACTTTATTTTAAATATGGTTCTTCTTTTGGTTAAACATATATTACTCAATAATAATATTGATTTTTGAGCACATGTTTTCTTTAAGTGTTATTTATAATAAAATTATAAAACAACTATATTATTCTAGTTATATAACGACCATCTTGCTTTTTTCCAAATATCATTGTAACGGTTTTGTCTCACTAAAGTAATAATCAGTAATAAATATATCTAAACTGGTCATATAAAGCTCAGCTGATATTACTGTATAGTTTAACTTGAAGAATTAGAATTTGAAATGGTATTAATCTCATCCTTATTATTTAAGAAATCATACTCATACTTCTAAACTACTTCATTGTTTTTATTTCTCCTAATGATTGACCAAGTAAAAAATTACTGTAATTTTATAAATATGATAAATAGATACTTTTTAATTTTAAAAGATAACAACATTCATGAATTCTTCTACTTTAACTATTTATCATCCAACATCTCAAGATGAAAATTCTTTGATGAATCATGTCCACACCTTTCGAGCATAGCCCTTCCAACCAAGAAATCTTAATTGTGTTGACTTATTTTCATGTTCAAACACATTTAATATTTTTGGTCAATTTAATCGATTTTAATTATACATTTTTATAACCACTTCCAATATATTTACATATTATATGATTTAACACTATACCTCTTAAATAAAAGAAAGACATCTTGTTATCATGTGCGACAGTTTTCATTATAACTAATATCAATCCATTAGATGTAATGTATAACCAAAATCAATCCATTAACACTCGTCAACAACAAAATGCCACTAACTTATAAAAGCAAACAATTAAACTTATACATTAAACTTATACATATATTCCCTTTAGATTTTGCTGCGGGCAACCTATTTTTTGAAGCCGCCTCAGCCTAACAAACAAACCTACGTATCCCCGAAAATTAATATTTTTCCCACACACGTCTTTTTCGATCCTCCATCTTTCGACATATTAGCTTTTTAGTCCCCGACAAAAAAAAAAAGTAACACCGCACTAACAAAAACAGTCAACGACAAAAAGGGTAAAAGCGGAATTAAATCATGTTTTACACTCGGAAATTCTTTCCGATGAAGGTTTGGCCGAACTGCCAATGAGCGGGAACGATGTTCCATGAGGTGGATGTGCGTCGGTCACTGGCTGTGACTCTAAATGAGAGTGACTGACCAACCAGAACTGCGTTTGATTGCCAGTTTTGACCCCAGTTACGGCTCATGCTCATCCAGTTGGTCTTGGACCCTTTGACCCAAACCTTTTGGATGTCACCTGCACCCGCGACGTTGCTGATCAAAACCAAGTTGAAGTAACGGAACCCGTTGATTGTGAACCTAATCCCACCAGCCTTCCTGCATGGGACCCTGTAGTAATACATCACAAACACCAAGGTCATTTTTGTCATTTCACAAACCAAAAATAGAATCACTATTTCATTTTAACTCAAGTCATTTTAACTTAAGTTTTTTCCCCAATTTGTCCAATTAACTATTTTATTATCGTTTTATTAACAATATTGATAACGATATCAAAATGTGTAGAAAGATGTCTCTCATGTTCTAAACTTATTATTGCATTTTCGACGTGAATATAGAATAGTTACCGTCGATATGAGACGGGGACAATGCCGGCCCGATATTCAGCAATCTTAAGAAACATAGGCATAGCAAGATCAAAATGTGTCCGGGGCGGGTTACACCACCCACCATTATCATTAGGAAGCGCGTAGTTAGGAGGACAAAAGTTAGTAGCCGTGATAAAAATAGACGGGCTCCCGGGGTGGCACCACCTCGGGTCCTGGGTGCACTTTATCTCAAAGCACGCACCACAGCTTAACCCTTTATTGAACAACGCGGTGCTAAGCGCCGCGGTGTTCACACCATAACCTTGGCTATACAAGTTCCCATATCCACAAGCACCACCTACAATACCAAAAGTAAATAATTAGTTAATTACATCAATGTAGGAAGAATTAGACAATGCGAGGGGAATGAGGGTATATGTAGTGGATACCCATTGTGCCAGAGGCGTCACTGCCACCGTAAAAGGTGGCATGTGCGCTCTGCCAAGAACCCCCGGCGTAGTTTCCGGGGATTCTGGCGTCGGCGAATGAGGAGAGTGAGATGATGGTTAGGAGGATGAGGGTGGTGATGGCCATTGTGGTCAAGTGGGAGTGTGTTTAGGGGTGAGGGGAAATGTGAGGTGGTTATGGTGGTATTTATGGAGGGGATTGTGGTGGATGTCAGAATGGTTAATGGGTTTTAGTTTGTTGGTTTTTTTCTTTGATGGTGGTTGACATATTGTCCCATTTTCATACTTTAAAAACTACCATTAGTTATTTTGCGGGTTCCACCAAAGGTATGAGTATTAAGTTGTTCAAAGACTCTTACTCTCAAATACTCTTACCATTATTAATTAGTCATACATTAATCGGTTTCAGAGAAGAAATTCTTATGATAAATAAATATATAGATTTAGAAGTAATATTATAGATCGCATAAACTAATTGTTCAATAAAATGATGATGCGTTACGCTTTTATACATATGCATTATTCACCGAACTAGTATTAAGACATTCCTGTGGCGACATAGATGTAATTGTCGCGACATAGATGTAATACCATGAAAATAAAAGTACATTGAAACGTGACCATGTTCGCTCACTTTGAAGGTAAGAAAAACAAAACCTACACGTAATTGATAACATTCGAAACTTTACATAAAAAATGAATCCACCGCAAACACATATGGTGGTGAGATCGTTGATAATATTCATAATTTATATATATATATATATAGGGGAGGGTTATTTGAACCACTTTTTTTGTGAGAACTCTAGTAACCAATCTCAGCCACTCATTTTTTATCACATGCAAATCACATGCCATTTCCCCCTTTTTTTAAACGCTCGTAACTTTTTTTCACGACATCATTTTTTCAAAAAAAATTCACCATAAAATTCAGTATTTTTATATCTTTCCAACGCCTACCATATTGATATATTTTTCTAAAAAAATCGTACATCCGTTGTTTACATATGTGTAAATCTAGTTATACACATGTGTAGTATTGGATTTACACATGTGTAAATCCGATATTACACATGTGTAAAACGAATTTCGTTAAAAAAACGGGATTTTTTTTAATTTTTTATATATATTTTTTATTTGAAAGAGGGAAAGTTGGGAAACATTTTTGTGTTTTTATTTTTTTTATTTTTATGTTATTTTTTGATTT
>BJCM01207330.1:0-16311 GCA_018326385.1 Flaveria bidentis
GAGGATATGCTTCGGGCGTGTGTGATTGATTTTGGAGGCAGTTGGGATGATCACTTACCGTTAGCAGAATTCTCGTACAACAACAGCTACCATGCAAGCATTGGCATGCCACCGTACGAGATGCTATACGGTCGAAGGTGTAGGACGCCTGTATGCTGGGGAGACATCGGGCAAAAGGAGTTAGGAAGTACAGAGATCATCGAGGCTACGACCGAAAAGCTGGAAAGGATCAAAACCAAACTGTATGGTCTCACAACAATGTTTTTAATGACATGCATGGTTTTGTTAAAGTTTAAATTCCGCTGCTTAAATTGTACCTTGCATGTTTTATATAAATTTTCATGGTAAATGGCCAATTGTAAGGTCCCGGAAAACGGGGCGTTACACTATTGTAATCCGCGGGGAATTGACACGCTTATTTGTTTCAACATTTCGACATAACTTTTTTTACGATTCAACGTCACCGTTTCAATACGAGGGTTTTAATTCCTAGTTACTTATAAAATAGAAATAGGCTATGCCTATATAAACATTGTTAAGAAGAAATAAGTTTTAAACAATCTTAAATAAGAAAAATATTGGACGTAATTTAAACCTTTTATAATATTTAAAAGGTGAGATAATGCACATTTATATTTCAACCTTATGAATAAGCTTTTAGACAACTACTTTAGACCTTTATTCTTAAGGGGTTTCAATAATTTTTTTCTTCCATTTTTATTCTTCTTTATATTATATTAATAATTATATATTTTTAATTACTTTTATAATAAAACATATATATAATTTAAAATATAAGTTTTATCATTTGCTTATTATAATTTTTTTAGTTTATCCTTATCAGTCTCAGTTAAGAATAAAGAATAACGATTGTTCATTTTATTTATTATGGTCTTTGAACAAGTATCATAAAACTCGAATCACTTTTGTGAATAGTTAAAGAACCTTGTCATAAACATGTAGTTGTTTTCCTTTTTCTTAACTAGTTTATTGCTAATCGGTTTGTTATATCACTTATATGTATCATCATACATTCAAAAACGAAGATAGTTGTTAGCTAAAACTAGTTATATTGAAAATGCCTTAATTTTTAATCCCTTTTCTTAGGGTGGTTGCACCTTCAAAGCAAAATTGATAGAGGTGGGTGGGTGGGTACTAAAATTAGCATCGACCAACAACCCTACAAATCGATGTTGTGTTTGATCTTTTTTCATTATAAACAAGATAGCGAGTCGAATATCGATCAACTTAGGGAGATAGTTACTCTTCATCTTCCTATCTTTAGTCAACAAAATTACCTCAACACAACGATAAATTAAACGCTTTTTTCTTATCATAAACCTAGACGAATCTATAATAATCCTAAAATTAACTCATGGTTATGTTCTAGCTCGTCTCATAACGGCTAAAAAGTAATTTTTCTTTATTCGTGCTCAAGAAACAAGAAAGACGTTAGGGTAACCATATTAAATTTGTTATAAAATAATATTTTTCATAACAGAAGATTAGATCATTGAGATGTGATCAACATCCGAATAGGTCTTGATGATAAATACATTCTTATCTCGAATTTCCATATTTATATACATGGGGCCTATTTGTTATGACGTGACGTTAACACTTCATTTTCAGTTTAACATTAAAGTGTAAAATTTAGTATAGCATCAAAGATCAAAAGAAGCCCATACGTTTGGAACATCACCTTTACTTGCTGATAGTTTATTTATTAACTTACTAAATTAATAATTATTTGTTAGTTCAAAAATAGATTATTGATTTATGTAAATGTATGTTTAGAACTTTTACTTAAACAAACGTAATTTAATTAATTATCCTGCACTAGTTTACATTTTTCATTCACGTCTCTTGTATCTTATATTGGATTAATCATTTTTCAAATATTTGAAGTTTTATTGACACGCCCTTAGATACATGTAATAACTTTTTTAACAAAATTAGTCATTACCTTTGAGAACTAGCTCACAAACATCTAAACTAGAGGTGTAAAAATCGAGTTTTCAAAGAAATCGGTTCGGTATTTAACCTATTAAGAAGGTACCAAAAAACCTACATGATGGAATTGGTTTGCTTCTGTTACTAACCGGTTAACTGGTTGTTTTTATTAGCGGGGTTTAAAACTGCTAGGTTGGATCGGTTAGAAACCGGTTTTTACAGTACTAATTATTAACTGACTCAAGTATCTGGTTGGGTCTGTTAACCATTTTTGATGCAACTATTCCAGACAGGAAATCAAGATTAGAATATAGTGTACAACAAAAATTGAACCAAAAGTGCGTAGTTTTATCCCCTTTTAGTCGATCTAGTTTTCATATTGGTTCGTTTTTAAAATACGGACCGTATGAAAACCAGATTTTGTTGCCAAATGGCTATTGATAAGGTTTAAAGCAACAACTTTTGTTTATTGAACAAGTCTTTCGGTCTAGTATCAACGATTCATTGAATGTAATTCAAACACTCACCATATATAAGAAACAATATCATGAAAAAAGTAGATTTGTGTAACAAGACATGTATATCATCAAAAGGAATTATGTTGTATTAAAACATTTCATAACAAGTTATAACATTTGGATGGTTATAAGATACGGGGCGTGAACCCATGTCATAAACAGAGATCGAAGAACATCGATAACCCTTGCTTTCTGTTTAGGGTGATGGTATGGAAGAACAATAATAATAACTAAACTCTAATAAGATAGTAACTGATAGTTGAAGATTAGGGTAGCGTTAAGGTTGGTTTGCTGGCTTAGGTTTTCAAGGTTTTTATTGGTTTTGAACATAGTGAAATGAAAAACAGAACTTCTCTAGTTACAAAGCCAAAATCTAGATCCAAGAGAAGCAATATTATTTACATTGTCCTTAGACCTAGAAAATTAAGCTTGGCAAAACAAATGGGTCGGATCAAAATGGATACAGTCATATTATATTTCATCTTTACCAGTTAAATACAAACTTTAATAAATTTTAATAAAATGCTTCAATTTTCAATAAACTCAATGAACTAAACCGGGCATGCTATATTACAATAAGGTGGTTATCATCATAAATAAATAAATTGAAATATATACGTGTAGGGATTTTATCATTTTATAGTAACATTACAACTTTATCCATTTATATAGCCGGGGCAATGTACACTTCTAGTGGAATAATGGAATATTAACATATTTGGCATTTTGATTCGACAGTTCGTGTTTGACGCTAAAATTCATATCATTTGAGAATACGACGATGATACTATCTTTTGGGCGGATTTTTTTTTTTTTTTTTCTTTTATAATATTTTATTAAATTCATCTTGTAGGCTTGTAGCCACCAGATATGTGATTTCATTTATGTATGCATATTATATCTTATATTCAAGCATCACGTTCACCTTTATTTATATCCACTTAAAGTTTTATGCTCATGCATTGGCTTTATACTTGCGTATCAGCTTTAGTTTATAGTGTCATGTTTAATGTTTGAAGATCTAAGGTCTGTTTAATCCACAAATTCTCAAGAATTGAAATTGAAAAATTTTCCACTTAAAATCATGTTTAGTTGTCACACATAAAATTACAATTGAAAAACTTTCCCTCAATCAATGAAATTTAACAATCCTTCTCTAGTGTTCATAACAATTAAAAACTTTCCCTCAATCAATAAAATTACAATTAAAAAAATTCAACAACTTATTTTTTTAAAGCTATAAAAACCAAAATAATTATCACATGCAAATCATATGTTATTTTCATCTTTTTTTATGTTCATAACTTTTTTTTCATGACATTACTTTTTCAAAAAAAATTCACCATAAAAATCAGTATTTTTTTATCTTTTCAACGACTACCATATTGATATACATTTTTTAATTAAATCGTTCACCCGTTATTTACACATGTGTAAATCCGGTTTTACATATGTGCAAAGCGAATTTCGTAAAAAAATGAGTTTTATTTTTATTTTTTATGAAAGATTGAAACGAGATAAGTATTTTTGTGTATTTATTTTTTTATTTTCATTTTATTTTTTGTTTTATAATTTTTTTTATTATGTTTTTGTTATTTACCATTTTGCAATTATCAATTAGTGACTCGGATTATTTCCTAAAGTTTTAATTAAAAAATAGGGTTATCATTTGATACCTTCCCTCTTCAATGATCCGATAAATAACTCAATACATTTCAATAAATCATTACTTTTGAGATAAATAAAAATAATAAATTAACATTCTACATCTTCTTACATTTTTGTATTATGGTTAAAAGTTTATGATGGTGAAGAAGTATATGGTAATGGTAGTGGTGGTGGGGGAAATGGTAGTTTTGTCATAGATAAAGGCACCACCAATTTTGGCTCCATAATCGCACCAATATAACGTGAACGAACTCCATCACTATAATTTACCAACACACCAATGTGGATATTTTATATATTATCACTACAAATGTAGAAATTAATATTTTAAACAATACTTATCGATATCTCGGTGTTTTTATTACAAACTTACGGTTATGTGACTCTATCCGGTAAATAGATATTATTTTTGGTTTAAGAGTATTTTCAGATAACATACGATTAACCAGTCTAAAAAACAAAAAATATAGATCTTAACCGTATAATCATAGTCTAATATGATCTTGATTAACTTGAAGTAATAAACTAAAATAATAAACTAAAAAATAATAAAGTTTTCCACCATAAAGTTTTCCACCTCAAAAACTTTACTTTAACACCCTAAAATCTTAAAGAGTAAATTACACGAATGGTTTATATGGTTTGATGATAGATTATGAATATATTCCCTAAACTATGAATTTTATGCATTTAGTCTTTTAAGTATACTCTGCTTGTTTTCACTTTAATATCCATCCCTCCTTTCGTAGACCCACAAACCTTGGGCTCTAAATTGTATATTACCATAAACCACCCACCATCGATGGCTTTATCACCTAAAGGCGCTTGAAATAACACGTAGGGAAGATGAAGGCAACAATGGTCGCTTAACTCAAGCTTAATTCGCGACAAGTTAAGTTGAAATCACATTGAAGTCAAGCTTCTTTCGTTGGATTTCCGAAACATACTCACGTAAATTTAAAAAATGATAAACCGTTCTAGAAAACATAGAATCTCGATCTTAACCGTATAATCATAGTCCAGTATGATCTTGATTAACTTGAAGTAATAAATTAAAAATATTAAGCTATGGACTAATTTTTCAAATGGACTAAACTAACGGTCAAGTGGTCCATACATGTTGATTATAGAGTTTTCCACCTCAAAAAACTTGACTTTTGACACCTAAAATCTTAAATTATCATGTCAATAAAATCTAGTCATTAAATTTTAATAATTTAAACAAGTAAAATTTTCGATAAAAATATACATGATTAATTTATTCAGTGACACTTTCAAGTTTCATTTGTTGATAGTAGTCTTAGTAACACATCTATCAAAATTTTGTTTTATTTGCACCCGATGTCTTTCATAGCAATGATTATGAATGAAATGAAAATACACACAAACAAAATCGAGTGTAAAGTAAATGCAATCAAGTGTGAATTTATGGTAATTATGCTATTAGAATCATCATTAGTGCCAATGAGTCCTAGATCAAGTGGTTTATGAGAAGACACCCTATAAATTTTTAAAGTGGAGGTCATGAGTTTGGAGTGTCACAAGGTGCAATATGCTTTAAGTGGACCAAGGGTTTTACCACAGTGAGCCTTTGGGGGTGGGTTTTCCTTGGAATGGTGGGCGAGCCGGGTCACTAGCGTTGTCTGTGTTCGCGGGCGTGGGTGGCATTTCGCCAATGTGTTTACCCGGATGACCAGGGATTAAAAATTATTTGTTGGTCATTAAAAAAAAGAATCATCATTAGTAATAAAAGCAAAAGTTGATAATACCACATGCATACTAAATTAATAGTATTAATTATTATCGAATAACATGTAATCTTTTAGATTATTAAAATCCAATTTACTAATTATATATGCAAAATGACCCGAATAGTAAAAATATTTTGGTGAATTAGCCCTTTCAGGTAAAACTGATCTTTAGATAGATATCACAGCTGAAAACAAAAACATATATATTATGACACAAGTAATTTTTATTATTTTTTTAGCTCCATTACCCTGTGTATCCTTATATTATCAATCTTGACTTAACTTAAGAACCCTAATACTTAACAAAGTGATATATATTTTGTCACTAACAATTTCTATGTGAAGCCTAACCATATAACAAAATATACCTCAAACGATAATATTTATAATTAGTCACGAACAAATACAAGTCTAAGTTCTTGTAAACTCGAACTTGACGTTTTAACACCTTTTAAACTCGTTTATAAACTCATTCTTGATTTAAAAGGACTGAAATAAACTAGATCTAAAACTCTAATAATTAGATAATAGCTAGAGTTATTGAACACGAGTTAGGGTTTATTTGGTGGGAGACCAACGAACCACCACTAGACCGATGGCACCAGTGCACCACACCCACATGGTCCACACCCACAAAGCAAAATGTAAATAGAAAAGATAAATGGTGGTGTTGACTAATGACTTATGAGACGTGCAAGTGTTTTAATTTGGTGGTGGATGGGCCAATGGTGGCCTTACCAATCAACAACAAAACATGACGCGTATTCATTTGTCTACAAAAAAGATTCTTGATTGATTGTACCTTGTTTTATTTCAATCATTATTACATTGTGTTTCTTTTATAATCCCTAATAATTAGATGTGTAAACGCACTAAATCTCCAATGAACCATTTGGAGGTAAGATTGATTATGTTAATTTATAAAATAACAAACGTGAACATGAAGTTTTGTTAATTTAGTTAAATGAACGAATATGAACGCATGTTCTGTTCATTCATTTATATTCGTTCATTAACATATATATATTGCTTATCTATAATATATAACATATAATAAAACAAGGTTTATTTTATTACTTGTTACTCTCTTGATCTATCTTTTTACCACATGTCATTATTCTAAACATTCTCAAAAAACATTTTTCCCTCCAAAAAAGTATTGTAATCATTTTAACACTAAAACTAATTTATCTCTCTTATTAATGATCAATTTTATTAATGGCAATCTAGATTTTTATAATCAAGGTGTATTTTTAAAATTAGATTTTATTCAAAAAATAAAAATATCACATATTTTTAGTAAAATAGAACTAATAATAAAAATTTTAATATAATATGAAATTTTCAAAAATACTAAACCTTTTTTGACATAAAATATTTTAAATCGGACCTTTTTTTAAATTATAAAAAATGAACTTTTCTTAAAACAATCAGAATAAATACAGACCAGAGTTTTTAATAAATAATATTTTTATAAAAAAAAATTATAAAAGAATCTCAAACGAATATTTAAAAATAAAACTATTTAGAAAAGAGAGTTAAAAATAATAATATAATTAGTTTATTTTCTTGAACTATTACGTATATACAATTCATATATTATATTATAAAATCGTACTGTAAATCTTTAATTTTTATTACTAACTATAATCCATTTAATGAATGAGTTTCAAGCATATTTATTTATATATATTTCTGTTTATCTATCTATCTATTTATAATAAAGAGAAAAATAAGGTAAAACGTGACTTAATCGTAAGCTTAATCATACTAACTTTCTCATTTCTCTCTGTTATTAAAATTAATATTAAATACTAATAATATTACTTATACCATTTTTAAATTAAAATAATTATAATTTAATAAATTAAAAATCTATTTTTTTAATTAAAAACATACTTTATGAAAACATAAATGCAACAAACATTTAAAAAAATCATTTTACTTAAAACCGAATATTTAATAACCACAATATTTTCTATAAAACAAAAGTTTAAGAAAATACAATATTGTTTATTAATTAACGTAACTATTTATACATAATTATAATCTTATTTTATCTTCAAGGATGGTTTTATAATTCATATTTTTTACTAATTATTTATAATTTATTTATTCAACCTGTGTGATATACGAAATACTAACCTAGTTAGTATTATTAATAGGCTCGTCTTACATAAGCTCATTAATTTTCATCCACTTCTCTTCTTTTTTTTTTTAATTTCTCTTCTCTTCACTTCATTTCTTTTCAATTTAATATGATTCATTTTTAGCCTTCAATTTTCATCCAGATCTCTTCTCTTTTTTTTTTAAATGAACTTGAGAACCCAACTTTCTTAGTTTCATTTTATCTTTTTCTTAAAAAAACTCTGTTTTTTATGTTTTTTTTCTACTTATCGTACTTTCTCTCCTTAATTGAACTAAGCCACACAACATTAATGAAGCACAAATAAATTTAAACAATAAAAGTATAATATTGTTAATTCAGTATAAGATTATTAAGACATTTTACTAATGGATTAATACCATAGAAAGTAACATATACCTTTGTTATTGTCCCTATGCTTTGATAATTTAACATCACTAACTATTATGGATGAAAGGAAAAATAATATACTTATATTTTTAAAATTTTAAGAATCAAATCCAAATTTTAAACCAAACAATAAGGACCATACGTGTAATATACATTTTTATTCTATAAAAGAAATTCTCAGCTTATATTGATACTTAGAGTATATGAGTTATTAACTTCTTAATATCTTCATTACATACGGAGAGGCTACATATAGATTTTTTATTGATTTGATTGTCATGTAAACTCTTTTCCTCAAAAGAAGTACCTTCTCAACAGTCTTCATCGTTATAAATTTATACACTTAGGAACGTCACTTTATTAAATTCTAACCATTTAATAGGTAAAGAGTATTTTATGTTGGAACTTTTCACACGTACAAGTGTTTGAATAAGTTTACCTGCCCTAAGAGCATTCATAATGGAGTCCTTAAAATTATATGAGTATTTTGTATATTATATGGAATGGTTTTGAGTGGTTGTGAGTGAAGGATAAAAAAAATATTATTGTGGATTGGTATATTTAAAGAATCACTGTTCAATTCTTATATTTTTTTTAATATTTATAAAATGGTTGTGAGTGGAAGAAAAAGAAAAAAATAATGATAAGGGTATAAAATGTATTATTTAATTGAAAACAACAGAGAAAATATAATGATTTTTAGTGTAATTATATGAATAAAGATAAATGAACCTACAGTGAATGCTCTAACAAGCTAAAACTAAACCAAGAGACTTTTTTATACAAAGTCTAAAATTTTGATAGTATTAACCTTGTATTTACCCAATAAAATATTGATTACATCAATTGCATCTTTGGATTCTATCATTTAGGTTTACAGCTAGAGCTAGAAAAGAATGATGGAAGAAAGATAGTAATTTAAGGTATGCAAAGTCTATAAATAAAAGTTATCTATAATGCAATTAATTTTGTAAAACCACCATACACAAAAACAATTCGGATATTACGTTTTGATACTTGAAAACTCTAGCCACGTATTTAATTTTATAGTTATGATGTATAACTCGTGACTTGTAACTTTCTCGTCAGTTATTTCATTAAAACTCGATAAAATTCAGCTCTAGGTAGATGACTTATAATTTCCTATCCAACTACGATCTCAAAGGCTTTTGCTTATTCATCATTTCATGATCACTATTAGGTTGCGTTTGTTTTCTTGCTTTTTGTTAGTTTTCATGTTAACAAGGGAATCATGGTTGTTTTCTTCTTATATTCAAATTTGTTGCTAATTATTGATTGAAGAGTGATGTATGGTTTTGCTTAATTTAAGTTCATATAATAAATAGAGGGGTATGATTATTTTAAAAATGGTATTTAATCTAAAAAGTCTAAAAATAATTGTAGGCTTGACATATGTCATTCTATTGTTTTAAATAGTAAGGGCATTTTGGTTATTGTATCAAATACGTCAGCTCATTATGTATTATACGTTCATTATGTTTTGTATGTTCATTGTGTCAAATATCAGTTTATTGTATCATATATTTTACATCATGTGTTATATGTATTCATCTTTGTGTTTTATGTTTTAGATCATCTTATGTTATTTCTATTGTTTTCATAAATTATATAAACTTGTTATCTATCATTGTGTTTTACAAAATACATAATGATATACTTTCATCAACACATTTCCAAAAATTATAGTATTGATAGGGAACACAATATCATATTTTTGTCATTGTTTTTTTTATAAATTTAACAAACTTTTTGTTATCAATCATTGTGTTTTACAATTAGTAATACACAATGATGTTATCTCACTAATGTATTTTTCAAAACTCATAGTGTTCAAGATAACACAATAACGATCAAAAGACACAATAAAACATTTTGTTATTTTGTCATTGTTTTTAATGTATTAGATTCACAACAATGTTATTCCACTGTTATATTTTATTAAAATTTATCATTTTAGAAAAACACAATAACTAACAAAAAGACGCAATGAATTACACTAAAGACACAATGACGACATGTGATCTTAAGAAATGTAAAAAAATATTTATTATCTTTTTATATAACAATAGTGTACTCCTTTCAATAAAAGTTATGAACGTTTTAAAAATATAAACAAACTTGCAAAAAAAGTCAACAAAAATAACTATTCCAAAAAACCTCTCTAACATTTTTTACTATACTTTGATCTCCACTATTAATTAAAAAAATTGATGTTTAAGATTACTTTTTACATTTATTAGTTATAACTGTCATTTTATTTGAACCTTTAAAGTATGTTGTTCATTTAATACCCCGCTTAACATGAAAAAACGACCCACATTTGTGGCAGAGACCTTTTCTGTTAAATTCGTGTAGGTCGTGCATGGTGCGGTTTAATTTTGAGCCCTAACCGAAACTGAAATTAAAGTTTTTGCTTAAGGGTTTTTTAATATACCGTTGTTTAAACGTAATTGGCCTAAAAATTTTAAACTTTGGATCATTTTAGTTTTCCTAGCCAATGGCCCAATGCGAAAGTAGTTGTTTTATGCTTTTATACTTTTAAAATGTATGCCATGACTCATGTGTGACGTGTGTATGCTACAACAAGCCTCAGCGAACCTTTTATAGTTGAAGTTTTTATAAATTATTTGTTTACGTAGACGTTGGACTCCCATCTTTTAGCTTTTATTTCTCATCAAATATATTACTCGTTATTTTTAGTAAACTCGTGTATTATACGGGTTGAATAAATATAATAAAATTTTACTTAATTATAAAACGATATTCTAAGATAAAATATGATTTAAATTACGTAGTACCAAAAACTATACGTAATTAAACAAGATATCAAACTTATAATTTTAAAAAAAAATCAAACATTTTGTTTAAAAAAATTATCATTTTTATACATATCCTTATTATAACTCTCATTTTTAATTATTTTTTGTTATAAAAAATTACTTTTTATAAACACTAAATTTATAATATTTCACATTTATAAATAAGTTTGATGTTTAGAAAAAAAATATTATTTATAAAAATTTGTTTCTTTAGAAATAACATTAATAAAAAGATATGTTTCTTAATTTATTAGTAAACCATTTTTTAATCTAAAAAGACTTAAATAATATTATTTGTAATTAAAGTAATTATTTAATAGGAGAGAAAAGTGATGAATTTTTTGTAAGAATGAACATGATGTCGTCACGTGTCCTCTGTAATTATCATTTTATTAAAATAGAAAGATTTAAGTGTTAAGTTTATCAGAAGTTAAACCGAATAATTTTGCACTAAAACTTTAGTTGCATTAATGTTTGTAATAGTAGCTTAGTCCAGCACTTGTATTTCTAACATGATATATGATTATATTCTTTGGACAACTATATATGTAATTCGATTTAGTTAATTAAGTTACGACAGACACCAAAACTGAGAATCTATTGTACGTTAATCTGTTACGAATTAACCGAACATTTGGTTAATTGTTCGGTTTGGTTCGGTTATGGTTCGGTTTATTTAGTCACCAGTTAACCTCTACGTCCATGCAAAGTTTTAGACTAATATTGTAATTTTTTGAAACATGAGGACTAGAAATAAAATATGAACTTAAAACACAATCTTACTTGTAATTAGCTCTTATACAAGATTTAACTTTCCTTCTTTGAAGTTATTTTTATAATGTAACACAATAGCCCAAGTACTATATTGAAACAAAAGTAAAAGCATATTGTTGTCTTTAGGACAATTTCCGGTTTTTTCTATTTTTATCTTACGTGACAATAAACGCTTGTTTTTTTAATTGTTGAGGTTGTTTTTACAAGTGGGTTTTTTACTCAAATTCTTTCACAACGAGTGAAAGAAATTGATGTGAACCCCTTGTACTATATATTTTAAATTATATATATAGAGAAATAAATGAATGGTTAAAGTTTTAAAAAATAGTGATGATGTGGCAGATTTTTTGTGTTTTTGGTTTTGCTTATTGGGTGGATTTCTAATCCATTTTAAAAAATAGTGTTTTTGTAATGTGGTAGATGATTAGATATGTGTTTAGGTGTTTTAGAATATATTATTGTGGTTGCTCTAACCCCTTTGCTTTCTAATACCACACATACTATTTTCTCTTTCTTATCCTATACAATCACTAAATGATCATGTTTTTATCCGGCGTGAAACATGCAATTTGTGACAAGCATACGGCTTCTATTCTTCTCATACTCACCCAAAACAGTTACAATATAGTAGCAATTCAAAATATATAGTTGCAAAGATGATGTTGACACACAAAGTAGGACAACTTATTGTGTTGGTTTAAGGAATAACCAGTTGTCTTTATATTGCTAGTTTATCTGGCCTTATAAGTGCTAAAGATGCTAGCAAACATGTTAAGAGTTCTAAAATTGATTTAGACGTGAGGGAGGCAAACAAGTAGTAACTAACATGCTGATTAAATGCCGGTGGAACTAACGCGTCTGGGGCTTAACCTTTGGTTCATGAAGATTTTCAATTCTCATTGATGGCATTGTTGGTTGAAATATTACGACCTTGATTCTATCATTTCATATGAATACAAATACTAATTGACACCAAAATTATTGCATGTATTTGCGGGGAAGAAAAGAGCGTACCTGATGTTGAACTTAGCGCCCATCTTAAGTAAATTTTGAAAAGTAAACATATCGTTTCATGATATGGTATATGCAGCCTTACACACTTTCGAGAAAAAATATTAATGAAATAGAACAGTGGAACGTGTTACCGGGCCTACTAATCTACTATTAATATATTGGGTTGGGCTTCATGCAAAAATGAAATTGATTCAGTCACAAGTGGCCTACAATAGAATGTGATGTTAGCTTTTATTCTAAGTTAGAAAGCACCCAACTTTAGATATCATAACTTGTGTTTTTCCTCCTTTCTAAGCAAACTACAACCTGTCATTCTTTAACTTCATCATTCATTGGGCTCTTCTATTTTAGTTTCCAACTATTATATTTATTCATTTATATTCAAATACTAGGTTTATTTTAATGTATTCAATGGAAATTCTTTTATAATTAATGGTAAAAATTTAGAAATATATATATAAAAAAAGAAAAAAATGACATTGGTGTAAGGATTTTTATTAGGTTTTGAGTTCTTTATACTATTCTTTGTAACATAAATATCTTATTATGAAGTCTCATAAACTATTTTTAAGCAAGTTTAAATAATTTAATATGAGTTATCTTTAAAGAGTATTTGACTTTTTATCAGGGTGCTACCAATTCAATTGGCATTCTTTATCTTTATTATAGATATTTAATGCGCCTTTATGATACATATTATGACAATTAGAACTCACTATTAACCTCTAACTTGACCAACGTTTTATTAATTAACCGATTAAATCACATAAAACACAGTTCACATTGAGCACGTGACTCATATAAAATTAAAAGTTAAGCAATATAAACTTACATCTTAAACTAAACGCATAACAATATTACATGTAGTTAATCAAGAAACATCAATGTTATAATCACTTCAATTTGTTACACATAACATCACCATTATTTTAGTAACAAACCTTTAATGCAATAATTATAATCATAAACAACGATTTAACCTCACAACTTCTTATCATTTGGACCCATATAAGTTGGTACTCAAAATTACAACACACCACCAACTTACAACAACACCACCCCACCAAATCACCCCCATAAAACCCCCTCAACCAATACTCACATTTTCAAGATTATTTTCAAGAATATTTTCAAGATTATTTTCAAGAATATTTTCAAGATTATTTTCAAGACTCCACCTTTAACTTTCTTGAAAACATGTCAACCAACTTCCGACCACCATCTCCGGCAACCAAACTCCTCCCACTACTCCTAACCCTCATCCACCTCACCACCACCGCCATCGTCGCCGCCCAAGCTCCGGCCCCCACACCCTCGGGCCCGCTCAACGTCACGAAAATCCTCGAAAAAGCGGGCCAATTCACCACCCTCATCCGCCTCATGAAAGCCACACAACTAGCCGATCAAATCAACACCCAACTCAACAACTCCAACCAAGGGATGACCCTTTTCGCCCCGACCGACAACGCCTTCACATCCCTCAAACCGGGGACCCTAAACTCGCTATCCGATCAACAGAAAGTCTCATTGCTCCAGTTTCATGTTGTCCCAATGTACCTCACTTCCTCACAGCTTCAAACCGTCAGCAACCCCTTGAGAACACAAGCGGGCGATACCGCGAATAATAAGTTCCCATTAAACGTCACCACCTCCGGCAACCAAGTGAATGTCTCCACCGGAGTTGTGGACACCACTGTATCCAACAGTATCTACACCGATGGGTCATTTGCAGTGTATCAGGTGGATAAAGTGTTGTTACCCATGAGTTTGTTTGGTCCATCTTCGCCGGCGCCGGCGCCGGAGCCGCTGAAGAAGAAGAGTTCCGGTGGGGATGATGATTCTCCGGCGACGGTGGATGGTGGTGCTAGTGCTGATGCCTCCGGTGCGGTGGTTTACGGTGGTGATAATGGGTTGTTGGCTGTTATTGTGGGTGCTTTTGTTATGATGTTGTGTTTGTGAAGTTGATCGGAAAATGAGGATTCGCCGGCGGTATAGTTTATTCATGATTGTGTGGTTTTTTGAATAATATTCTAAAGCCTGTGTTATCTTTGTTGTTGGTTTTGTATTTGAATTATATGAGTATGTATGATTAATTGAATTTTTGGAACTATTTTTTCCAAGGCTGACATTAATGTTTTTATAACTGGACTGGTAGTTGGACGTTTTTAGCTGTGTTTTGATTGGGTTGATTTTAAAAACCAATGATGTCATACATAATTTAAAAACTAAAAATATGGATTTATAATGTTAACAAAACGTGTGCCTTGAAGTTGTAAATGAGTTTTTAATGGAAAAAAAGTATAATTGTGTTTAACTACCAGATCTAGTTGACCAATTTAATAGTTTTTAGCGTTTAAGAGGATGTGGTTTGAATAAACTCAATTTACACGGTTATGTACAAGTTTTTGGTACGACCAACCACTCAGGTTTGATTTAAAAAATAATGACCGGTACTAACCCATCATCGTTAGCCATTAAGTGGCATCTATCGCCTTAGTCACCACCATCATCACCTATCTTCTAATGATTGTTGTAACCAACTATTAATCATTGCAACCACCAACATAGAGAAACAAGTCGACATACTAACCATAATTTTGATCATAAAATCAAATTAAACACTACTAGATAACATATTGAATAAGAGGTTGTTGAAATTAAACGCTTAGATTGTGAGTCGATTCATCTAACTGTAAACAGTCGATTGATGGCGAGTCATGTCAAGAAACCAACACCAAATAGAAAGTGATTATTGTAGACCAAATGCATAATTAGTTACACCAAATGTTGAGTGCTTGAATGTGTAATGGTTAAATTTGTAATTGGGCATATGAAAATAAAAGGTTGGTTACATTTAGTATGGGCCTAAAGTCAGAGAAATATTATGAGCTCCTTAAGCCCAATTTACGGGTTTTGGGCTTATGGCAAAAACTAATATGAGTTATTATGTAACGGGCTAACTATGAGTAATTCTATAATCTATCTAACAATTTCCTTTTCAAAATCTCTTAAAATACTTTTCTGTAACAACATTATTTTTATGACAAAGAATCAACTAAAAACATTATATCTCATGACAAAATTATAAAAATAAAAAATAAAAAGTAAAAAAAATAAAAAACAACAACAACAGCAACAACAACTTCAACAACAACAGCAACAGCAACAGCAACAGCAACAACAACAGCAACAGCAACAGCAACAGCAACAGCAACAGCAACAGCAACAGCAACAGCAACAGCAACAGCAACAGCAAC
>BJCM01207332.1:0-26705 GCA_018326385.1 Flaveria bidentis
CTTCGGAAGTTCTCACACCAGCAATAAGAAATACTCAAAGTGTGAAATCTTCCGAAGCCAAGACCAACATCTTCCTAAGTTAAACATGAAGTCTTCCGAAGCTTCAGAAGACTTAAAAATGGTGATGAAATTTGTAAAAGGTATAGGTTTAGCACACGTTCACGAAGGAAGTACAAGCACCAGGGTAATAAAGCAAGTATGATTTCCACAACAGGAGTTCATGAAGAAGAGGAAGAACAGTTAAGAAAAAGTTAATTGGTTAATTATGTTAATTGACGGACCTTAAGGTGACGGATGTCACATATGTGTATGTGTGTGGAAATACGTATGTAACTTGCGTTAAATGGGCGTAGTTATGTATAAACGATGGTACACACTCAGGGTAGGAGCAGAAGTGATAGTGAGAATAATTTTTTATACAAGTTGAAGGGTTACCTCCCACCAGAGTAAGGGGTTGTTTGACAACTTCTGAATGATTAAGTGCTGAACCAATAAGAGGTCTGAATCATTAAGTGCTGAATCATTAAGAGGTCTGAACCATTACGAGCTAGCATATAATTTAGCTATTCAAAGACAAATGTCTAACCAATTTAGATAATATGTCTTAACCATTCAACATTAGACCTCTTAACCATTCAGCATCTTAACCCTTCAACATCATTATGATGCTTAACCATTCAGAGGTAAATCTCTTAATCATTCAGACATGTGCTCGCGAAACAAATAGTCTGAACTATTAAGTGCTGAACCATTCAGACATCTGAACCGTTAAGAGACTGATTAAGAGGCTGTCAAACAACCCCTAACTTTGCATCTTATAGGTGATTTAACTTTACGCCTCGATTGGGTTGGGGGAGGGGGGCAACATCTCATACCGAGTATGAAGAAATGGTATGGATCCTTATGTTTTTGTTGATGGGGCAAGCATTGGTCTTAATGATCTAGGTCTTGAGGGACCATAGACCCATTTCGAGTCAAGATGTGAACCTAATATTTTGTTGTGGCTTTCTATCTATCTAGATAACCATACATAGATAATCACTAATGATTGTTACATAACTCATTGTAGGTTAATTATTTAACTTCGTATTCTATAATTTATTAACTTTTATTATCACTCATTTTTATCTTTTTTTAAGATTTGATGACATTAAAGGGTCCACATGACACAAATATAATGAAGAGTTCTTTTTGGCGGGTCCTTGTTACTAGAGGGACTTATTAACGGAACATCGACAGCTCATGTTTGAATGATTTAGGGTATGTACATATATAACCCTTTGTATTGTATGTGTTAATTAAACTTATATCATCAATGTTATTACCCACGTCCGGCAATTTACCGATAGCGTTCCGTCAAAACGTTATTACCCATATTTATATTCTCCACAGATTCTCGCTGGTGATTAAATATCACTTTCATTTACGGAACACATGTCATAGCTTCTTTACGTTGTGTTCCCGAGTTTAATTAACGAAATAAAAAAAACATTTTTTTTCTTTATCTTTTCTTCTCTCCTTTTCTCTTCTTTTCTTTCTTTTCCTTTCTCATAATTTTCTTAAGGATTGAATTTAACCTTCATTTTCCTTCTATTTCCTTCCACATCCTTTCTTTTTCCTCTTTAAGTAAACTCGAGAATACAAATTTCTAATAATCCTTTGATTTCATTCCATTAAAAAACTGTGAAACACAACTATTTTTTTCTTTCCTTCCACTTCCACTTCCTTTCTTTTCTCTCCTTTAATGAGACTCAGGAACACAAAGTTAATATTGGTATATTAAGAAAAAATATCTATCTTGTTTAATTTACAAAAGGTAAAGTTTTAATTGTTCGTGATCCTTTAGTTTAATAAACACTCAGCTCTATAATATATTTATATGTCTAAAATTTACTAAAATATAATTTATACTTTTTGAACTGTTTCGAATTATATTATGCCGAAAAAAACATCGAGAGCTGACTTAAAATTTTGCGTCTTATTTGTTTATGAATAAATTTCAAAGTTTAGTTTTAAACAGTGAACACCTACAATTTAGCCCCTTAACTAGGACTGCAAACGAACTGAACGTTCAACGAACAGTTCGAGAACCGTTCGGTGGGAAGTTCGTTTATGTTTGTTCGTTTAGTAAATGAACGAACATGAACAAGAAAACTCCATTCGTTTAGTTAAACGAACGAACATGAACACAAGTCGTGTTCGTTCATTTATGTTCGTAAACGTACGATAATGTGTTCGTTAATGTTCGTTCGTGAACATTCAATAATGTGTTTGTTAATGTTCATTCGTGAACGTTCGATAATGTGTTTGTTTATGTTCGTTAAGGTGTTCGTTTATATTCTTAATTAATATGTCAATTATTTTTATGACTATTATATCAAGTATTTTTTGGTATTTATGTTAACTACTTATTTATTTTTATTGATTTTGTGTAATGTTTGTAATAAAAAATATAAATTTTATTCTAAAACAAATCTATAATAAATTGTATTCGTTTGAGTTTATGAGTTTTTTTGTGTTCGTCATGTTCATGAACAGTTGTTTGTGTCCGTTTGCTTTTATTTGTGTTCATTTGCGTTCGGTAAGTGTTCGTGAACGATTCATGAACATATTCATTTTCTTAATGAACGAGCACGAATAAGAAATCTCGTTCGGTAAGTGTTCGTGAACAGTTCATGAACAAGTTTATTTCTTAAAAAACGAACACGAACAATGCCTTGTTCGTGTTCGTTCGATTCGTTTGCCAGCCCTACCCTTAAGGTTTGGCTATATATACAATATATCATATGCTTACATATTTGTTTTTTAATTATCCACTCTTTAATTTTTTTCTCTCATAGGTTTGAATATTTGATGTTTAACAAAATTTTACATATATCGTTGCGAATAAGTTATTTTTATCTTCGTCCTTGTCTAAATTTTTATTCAAAAGGCATCATAATATACAAGCCATTAAAATTGATGTTTAGAATAGATTATTTAAGCTCACTCTCAATTATTTACTAAAAAGAAAACGACTCGGGGTTTTGTTAGTTCGATTCATATAATGATAAAGTTATTTGTATTTTGTTGAAGTTGAACTTAGTTTATAAATAATAATTTATATTTTATGAAACTTGATATAAACTGATTATGAGTTATGTAATATGTTACATTTAATTTACATTTGATTTTTTCATGTGTTTATGAAATTAAATTTAGTCGAAACGAGCCAAGACGAGCTCGAACCCAGATTTCTAACTCAGGTTTTAAACCAAACCGAGCCGAGCTAGCTCGGTTTAAATTCTAGCCGAGTTTGAGCTTGCCCTGACTCGGTTTGGTTTGGCTAGCGTACAACCCTACCTAGCCTAGATGGTAAGTCCAAGTTGGGAATCACATGTTTGAGCCTCGTAGTGTGTTTGACCACAATTAAATTACATCAATCACAATTAACTTGCATCAATCAATTATAGACGAGGCTTAAATCCTTTACCTCAATGAGACTTTTATCACTATAACTCCAAAAAGAATTCTCGCTCAGCCCAATTGGTCATAGGCGGGGCCTAAGTTTTGATAAATATATACACGATTCACGTCTATTAATTAACGTCCATTATCATATAGTTTTTCAATTATGATTTTTTACATTTTTGAATTTGTTTTCGTGTTTTCTTAAAGCTCCCCATTATCATATATATTTTCAATTATGATACATTTTTATTTTCTAATTTGTTTTCGCGCACGTTACTTAAAGTTCATTCTTACAACGACTGTAATTTCCTTTTTACTGTTTTCAAATATAATGTTACTATGTGTTTTTTATGTATAGATGAACACTCTGGTTACCATTTTAAATAAAAAAGCTACATGTACTTAATGTTAAATAAAATTGAAACAAAAGGAAAACACAAATGATAAGTAGCCTGGATATGGTAATTCCAAGCCGGAGATCGTGTGTTCGAGCCCCATTTGCGGGGTCTTTTCTTTCTTCTTGGCTAGTTGCAAATCTTTTTATGAGGTTTAATTATTAATTATTATTATTATTTTAAGGGTTATAATTAGTTTTAAACATAGGAGAGGGTTTAAGTGAAAGTTGGTTTCATCAAAAAATCATCCATCTTTTATTTACCGTATAAAATCAAACTGTAATTAAAAAAAAGTTTTTTGGAAGACTATTTTAGATATAATCACTTTTGTTGAATTGTTACAAGTTACCTTGCTTTCTAAATGTTCATAACTTTTATGATAAGTTTTAAAAAATACATTAGTAAAATAGCATTATTGTGTAATTTTAATTTAAAACACAATAAAATAATAATAAATCTATATAATATATAAAAATATATTAACTAAAATGTCACGAAGTTATCTAAAACATAAAATACAATGACAAATACACATAACAAATAATGAAAAATATTTGATATAATACCTAACGTATTTGACATAATATCCAAAATATCATTCTCAAATAATAAAGAACAAATGTCAAGTCTAGAATCCATTTTAACATATTTAGATTAAATACTCTTATTACTATTATCCACTCTTATATAGGTATATTTCATTTTCCCGTAAAACTTTCAAAATAAATTGTTTATTGATATTCTTACGACGTGCTTATTCATCTACATGTTATTATAAGTTTTAATCGAAATAATTACTATCTTAAATCTAATTAACCTGCTTTTACTTTTCTTTTACAACAACGTAATTATATAGTTACGACCTTTATATTTGCATCTACACAAGTTTTAGGTTTAATTTGGTGTTCCCCACTTTTAATAATTTCTTAAATATAATATTTATGAACTTTTAAATATGTACGACATACTAATTTATAGATATATAACTTTTAATATAAGTCTTATTAAAATCAAGTTTTCTCAAATATTACTTACTTTTGTTTTGTGTATATATGAAATGTTTGCTGCACAGCGCTAAGACTTTCTCCTGGTATCATATATATTAAAATCTTCTTATTCTAAGACCGATTATATTTTTTTAGTAAACTATCGGTGATGATTTTGAAATAGTGTATGATGAACAATATATTCAAATAAGTGAATAACCATTATTGTAATTTTCACTAAAACACTAGACACCACATATTACTTGGGCATTTAATTTTTCAACAATCTCAAACCCACATGGCCCACATGCTCCCTCCAATCACGGTCATCTATATATGACAGCTTTCCAAACAAGTTTACAAGATCTCACACCATATGTTGGCTTATAAGTTCAAGGGCAATTGCAAAACACTTGGTGACAACCCTTTTAATTAAACCTATACAACCAAGAAAGTGAAAGAACCAAAAAATGGACCAAACTTTGATCTACACAAGCACAGCAAAACCCATGTCTACATGTTACTCTAATCCTCCTCCACTGGTTCAAAACCAAGAAACCTTGACCGATGAACCATCGAACGAGCAAAAAGACTCGAGCTTTCTTACACAAGGACTAAACTCGAGTCCGGGTTTCATGGAGAAAGGGTTCGAGCCAACTTTGATAATCAGAAAAGATGAAGAAGATGAGGTTGAAGATGAAGAGAGCGAGTTTAAGATGGGGAGGTTGATTAGACAAGCATCTCTCAATTCTTCTCATATGTCTACTCCTCAACGCACCACTAAGGTACATATATTTTCTATCTTAATTTGTTGTATTCTTTATATTCATGTCATGAGACCAGTTTCATGACAATCATAACACTTGCGCCACCCAAGCTTATTAGTCGGTAATCGTCATAAGATTTTCTTCTCTACTAACTGTAGCTGAGAGGCTAAAGCTATGTTTTTTCTTAAAAAGTTTCTAACTTTCATATATAAAAAGTTAATATATTCTGGTGACCGGGATTAACAGATTCTCTTGACCATCTCCTGGTTCCGTCCTATCATGTGATTATACCTTTTTCATTATTAAAATGGTTTCTTATGCAGGTCTTGACAGGAAGCTCGAGTTTACCGCGATACTTGTCACAAAGACCTAACATAAATCAAGAAAAGTTTATGAACATGAGGAAGGTGGAGAGCATGAACGAGAGAAAGAGAAACAAAAGCTCCAAGAAGATAGGGAAGAAGTTTAATGGTGGTGCACCAACAATCCCAGGAGGATGGGTTGATAAGGGTTCATCAGAAGATATGAAGGCACAAATCAAGTTCTGGGCTAGAGCAGTGGCTTTCAATCTACATCAAGAGTGTTAAAAACCAATCAAAAGGATGGATGATATACAAACATGTCGATATATATAAGTTTGATCGGTTATGCATAAATATTTGCTAACCCGAATCTTTTTGTGGAGAATTTTGGGGTTTAAACTTTGAATTAGCTTCATGAATAATGTGGTTATTACGTTTTAATTAAGATTTATTCAGTTTTGTAATTATATGTTACACTCCAGATAAATCTCACGTCAACAATGTTCATAAGAAATGTCGGATTAATAATTAAGGTATACTCCGGCCACCTCATCATTTATCAATATGTTCTAGACATGTTAGTTGCCGATGACAGTAGAATACATATTTGTATGCTTTGTTGAGTTAGAGTAGTACTAAGACGAATTACGTCTTAACAAGTTAATTTCTACGTGGAAAGAAAATAAAAAAACAAATGTGTAAGTTCAAGTGGAGGATGTTGACCAATATGTTCAATGCCTTTTATATGATATCAAACATTGTTTTGTTAAAGATTTAGAAATATATTAACAACATGCCCAACACATCATTGAAGTTGATGAAATACAAATCCACCTAGTAAAACTATGTTTTTGTTTTACCTAACATTTTTTTCTTTCTATTTCCATTTTATAAGAAATTAAGTGACCTCATTTTTATAATAGCAACACCAATGCCATGAATACCTAGTAAAATCATGTAATGGCAAGTCTCACTTGGTAGAACTTTTACATTTAACCAACTATCAACTTCCGGTTACTTTTAGAATTACTACCATTTAGTGAATATTTCAATGTTGTATAGGTGATTATATAACCAAAAGATTGCAATGTTTTCCTTTATGAGAAATACTTTGTTTCCTATTAATCTACCTATAAATTAAATAATTTCCCAATCATGTTCATAAATTATAATGACCCATTAATTGTATTTTAATTAATATTTTTAAAATATTAAAACATGAACAAACCAAGCTACTTCTTCAATACCTTAATGGTGAAATTTAAGGTGAAATTTAAGGATTTACATCTCCAAAAACATGAACGACTTAGAAAATTAAATAAAATATAGTTTTCCAACATGTTTTCGAGGCTTCTTCTTTTTTTCTATATATGGTTGGATTTTTGTCATTAAAATTGGGTTTTTGTTGCATAGGAACTTTTTTCAAGAATGTGCAGGAATTGTAGATCGCGAAACTAGTTTTATTTTTTTTTAACTTTTGTTGAAATATTTGCCCTTTTCTAGAAGTCAATGGAAGACAACATGAGTAGTAGTAATACACTATGTTATTTTATATTTTTATGTACTTGTCTAGTAGATGGATCTACTAGTGGTTAGTTTCTTTTGAGTCATAAGTAGCAAGTTCTTAGTTAAGAGTGTGGTTTCTTTCTTTTAAAGTTATAGATACCCGAGTTATTCAATAATTGGTATAAGATATGAAATGTGTTAGTTCTAAATCTTCAAAATGTCTACCGTGGTGTCCTTTGCAATGAGGTGGAGTTGTTCGGTCCCGTGGTAGACAATAATATTTATTTAGTAAGATTAAACGATTAGATGTATGTATATTTTCCTGTTCTAAAAAAATATCTAAATGTCTCATCTTTTTATTTTCGAAACAATAGGCATCATTTCATCATATGTTTTCTTTTTCTAATATTATGTATTTAATACTTGTTCTAAAACTGATTTATATATATAAGGGTCAGTTACTATATAAAGTATAACAAGGATTTATACCCTGACGCGCGTTGCGCGTCTTAAAAGCGAGGCTCAAACATAGTCGGTTGCGGCTGCCCACCGAAAACGACCACGCCAAAGCAACCGACACCAGTTTTGGTGTGTCATTATAGCCATAGAATAACCAAAACAAAGAGTCTCAAAGGAACACACACCCATATTGACAAACAGCGTCATCCAACAACTAACATCATTGACCAAAGGAAAAACTAAAACAGATCAAGGTGTAGATATGCTTTTAAAGTATCATCGACCTAACATTTTCCAACAAAAACATCACGGCAACAACATGCCCAAACTAAACATCATCCTTACAATGTCATATCAGTGTCAAATGAAGCATTGCTCATCATCATCGACTCAAACTAACAACATGGTCAAAACAAACATCATCAAGGAAATAATAGACCAAAACAGAATCATCCAACAAACAAAAAGGCAAAACAAAACCATGTTTAAAGTTTGAGATAAGCATTAAGACAACATGGTCTAGGTAAATGTAGCTGACAAAAAAAAAAACAAAACACCAACAAAGTCTCAGATGAGTTATTCCTTATCATCATCGACACAACGAATCTGCCATGGAGGTCACAGTTTACTCTCTTGTGTACCAAGATCATAGATTAAGCCGTAATCGAGACAAAAATTCCTAGAATAGAAGATTCAAAGAACCAACATTATTAACGTAGTCAGTCGTCGCCATCAGAATGTCGATGAGGGCAACTCCGGGCAGCAACGACCATCACTCCATAGCACAACATATGCGGTGGTCAGGGGTACCGAGACAACGACAACGACCCATCACCCCTACCACCATAATAGAGCTCGTAAAAAAAAGAAGTACAACGACACACATGCAGCAGCGACGGCCTGATCTAATGTTAGAGACACCGACAACCATCAGACTGTCGGGGGAGAAATACAGAAGTTGCGACCGGAGAGGGTTCCAGAGACAACGACGGAACATCGCTGCCCTAACCACTGTCAAAAGGTCAAAAGGAACATAACAAACCCATTTAAAGGGGCAAGTTTGAGAGGCCGCCTAAAACGACGGAGACGACGAAAGGAGGCGTATGCACCACCATAGCCCTAAAACCCTCTTTAGATGTGTCTTACATCCACACATGCTCTCTGTGTATAAAATAAGGAGGAACACAAAACCCACTTGAGACTCAACAAACCCTTTCACTTTCCATATAACCACACATGTGAGGGTGCAAAGTGTAAACCTCAAAAAGTCTTGTGGTCAAATCAAGAAACACAATAAGAAAAGTATTTCTTCACATTGTATTTTAAATATATAGAGCAATTTTGCCCAAAGTGTACATAGTCAGTAAGGTGTGACACGTGTTTTTTGGTGGTGGGTAGTTTTGTATGCGCCCCATAAGGTATATAATTACGCAAGTTATATTATTACTACGTAAAGTAAAATTAGACATGTTATAAAAGATAATTAAGCAAGTTACATTTATAATTACGCAAGTTATATTTATAATTACGCAAGTTATATGATAATTACGCAAGTTATATTCATAATTACACAATTAATAATCATACAAGTTATACGTATAACACATATACGTTTACAGAAAAAATGTTGATTTAAAAAAATGTATAACAATTTTATACTCATATTAAAGACGATAAAATACTCAATTTTATGATATATTTAAAAATAATAATAATATTGTATAAAAAAGTTAGATGCATTTAAAAAATGGGGGATTTAAAAAAAATCATCAATTGTAAACCATTTCCAAATGTAACTCTCCAGGCACATTCCATGCGTAATTATTCTATGTTGAATATGAATCGTTCATCTTTTAGATCAATTGTTATTGCTACTTTAGATACTTCGCATAAATTTATCATCTTGTACTGTAAACTTTTTCTATAGATGAATGTTCTGCCAATTTTATTTTCATATTGGCCGCTAAAATTTTCGAGTAATTTTTACACTAAGATTGACGACCCAAGTTACATTAAAAGAAGTGGTTTTTTTAACCACTTCAACCAATAAACATTTAACCTCTTCTTTCTACTACTACACCACAAATAAGAATACAAAACAATGTCGTCCATAATCGTCTCATTTTTTGCTTAGTATTCTGGAACATGAACTCGGTCTAGAATAAGATTAAAATTATTTGTTCCTAACTACAGTTAAGGTGCGTGATGTGTCTATATTTGTGTAATATGATATTAATTATGACTTTTAGATAGATACTACATTATTTTTTCATCAATTTAATAATCTATCCGACCCTGTTGAATTTATTATATTAAGAATCAAAATTTTCCACTTGTATATTTTTAGAATATAACATGGAATTTATGCAAATGTTCCAGAGTATCAAAGGTTTATGTGTCGAAACCATATTGATCATAAAAACCCATACGTTACTTGTGTCTTTATGGGCCGAGACATGGATAACTTTAACTTTAACTCAAAGATTACGAATTTCTGGACAAAAACACAAATATCTAATCTTTGTGTTAAAACTATAAGGTTTGATATAAAATGCCCTTTTAAAAAAGTTTTTAAAGATAAACATACTAAGTCAACCCGAACACGATTTATTTATAACTATTTGTGATCGTGGATCGAACCAAAACAAAATCGGACCCATTTAGACTAAACTCAAACCAACGATTTTCTTGTTAAGCATAGCTTTAATTAAAATATTTCTTGTAGAGAAATTATGTACTTATACAATGGAATATGATACAGAAAACATGAAAGATTGGGTTAGAAAATATAACAAGCTGCACATATAGTCTTTCTTGATCAGGGTAATTAACTTTGTTTCATATCTCTAATTACTTCCATTATGTCCAAATCCTGAAACTACAGAATTAACCTCTTGCTCAATCTTCTTAAGAAAGTGACCACCATTACCATTACTCTTATTTGTTCCATATCCAATCATGGGTTCTTGATTAATATCCAAAAAATACAAGATCATCACTGTAGCCACCGAGCCACCAAACATAGGAATCGGGCCAAAAATCCATAACAGCAAAGTGGTCGCGAAATAAATCGCGCGCAATCCAACAGCCCAGAAGTTGCTTGCTCTGATCACTGCCTTTTGGATGCACTCGACAGGAACATCACCCGCGGGCATGCTTATAAGGAAACTAGCATGCACAAAGTGTCTTGTGGTTTGCACAAAACAAGAAAATGCTAATAAAAAGCAGAATAGAATCATTATGTATTTGATGGCGTTGGTGGATTGACTCGTGTCTCCTAAGACAAATCTGCCTGTGAAATAGTTTTCGGATGAGTTACTGAGTACAGCTCCTATAAGAGAACATAGAACTAAAGAGATTGAACTTAGGGATGTTGATGCTGCTAATTGACCATTAAGAACAGCTAGAGCAAACCCTCTATCTTTGGGTTCAATCTGCATTGATTCAAGAAAACCGAATGATCATTATAATCTACAAACATAATCAAAGAAGAAGATGACAAGATTTTAGATGAAATAATTGAGAAGAACTGAAAAACTGTAACACTTTCTGTTATGAAATAACTGAATATCAAAACTGTTGGATGATAATAAATGAGACGCCCCCATGAACTCCAGAAAAATTTTGAGCATTGGTGTGAATAGAAAAACATATGCTCCTATGATATAAAGTAAATAACTCGTAAGTAAAACGTCTATAATACGACAATAATTGTTATATCAATAAACAAAACAAAAGTATCGCAGCAAAATAAACTAATTATTTACTTAAACGAATTCTGAGGCTCTCTAGCGTTTTTGAGTATTAGATTGGGATAATGATAGCGGGCTACACTAATTAGGATTGTTAATTGGCTCTAAGGTTTACTAAGCTAAAATAATTAAATTTTTATTGGGTTTATCAATAGGCTACAAGTTATTTTTAAAAACACATACACATAATATAATTGTTTTTAAAAATCTCATGCCCCCGAGAAGATCGAACCCTAGGTAGTGCCAACTGCCAAGGCCACCCCTGATAATAAAGCTAACCGACTAATGATAATTAGAAAACGTCAATAGCTATCCGCTTATCCTTTAAACTACATATAAAATGACAAACAAAGTAACTTTAACTTATAAATAAAGTAACTATAGATAATAAACTCGGCTAACGATTAATATTTGATATGCATACAAGTGGTTTACGTTATACCTGAAGCATTTTTCGGACCCAAGCGTTCTTGTTGTTGTTCTCGTATCCGATAGCTGTAAGTGCAGGATGTTTGAGGTATCTGTAGAGGAGAAAGAGATGATAAGTGCACATGATCCAGAAGCCTAAAGGCACCAGGATTAAATCCAGGTGTTCTTCCTTCCATGTCCACTTCATCTTTCTTTGTGATATCTGTGTATGCAACTGTTTCTTGATTTCTTAGTTATCATGATCTAAGTACTTATGGAAGGTGGGTTTGACTTTGTTTATTAGCTTTGCTGCTAAATTACTTTATATGGTGGCATCATGCACTCATTCACATGCATATGCATGGAATTATACTTATAAGAATACCCGCAATGGGGATGCATGTAGGATGCATGTGAATGAGGTGGCCATTGCACTTCCCAAGTGTCCATTGATGGAGGCTGCATGTGGAGGCAGCATTTAAGTTTTGCACTTTTCTACATGCAGTCATGTGCACCCATTTGAAGATTTAATATTTTTTTTCACTTAAAATCATTAAGTTTTATTTTCATTTTTAAATTTAGTTCAAGTTTAATTTGAGTATTTGTATTTTATTTTTTAGGAAAATGTAATTTCTTTTTTATGTAATGCTAAAGTTTAATTTTTATTTAATTTTATCTTTTTTTTATTTTTTTTATTTAAATATAATTTTGCATTTATTTATTAAATATTTTTTAAAATTACAAAATAAAAGTTTTTAAAGAAAAATAGAAAAAGAAATGGTGATGTGGAAGAGAGAGGATGCATGTGGGAATGATGGATTGGAGTTAAAAAGATGAGAGAGTGCATGTGGGAAGGATGGTAAAAAACTGATGTGACAGTGATGACTAGGATGCATGTAGTAAATGCAGGCCGTTGCATTGCGGGTAGTCTAATGGAAGGTGGGTTTGACTTTGTAAATTAGTTCATTTAAATGTTTATTCTTTTAGTAGTTCGTACTAGTTTTATAAGATTTCAAATGAAAAAACTCACTAAAATCTAGTAATTAAGTCTATTGTTTAATACTCGAAACCTGACCTGAACAACCCGAAACCGATTGTTATTTGGGTCGGCTTTTGGGTAGACTTTCAAAGTTGAAAAACCCAAATAACCCGAACCAATTAACCTGAAACCCGATTAACTAACCCGATCAATACCCCTAATTTATACGATCAGAGAAAGAGAAACAAGATTCCATCAAACTTACTTCTATGTCTTATAATTTAAAAAGACAAATAATAGATTATTTGGTAGTCTTTAATGTTATTAAGAGGGTACTCTTAATGGTTTATAGTTTTTAATACTTAACCGATAACTTTAAAGCTGAATGGTTAAAAGATAACATCTTAATGATACCTTTAATAATTCAAGATCAAGTTTATCTTTTAATCTTTTAAAAATTATAATCCATTAAAAATATTCTTTTAAGTATTGTTATGATCAGACTACTTATAAAAGCATTGTCAATTGCCTAATTTAGTAGAGAAGCAAAAGATGGGTGAAGAGGCGAAAATCGTTGTTGACCTTTTTATGTTAAATCTAGTTTTATCTTTTAAACTCAATGGACTTTTATACACTTCACATTTATCTAAAATTAAAAAAATATAAAACTTAAAGTTGTATAATCTTCGCTTCGAGTATACTATTGCTATATTTAAAAAGAAATTTTTTAAAAAATGTGGATGTAGTGTTGATTATACTAGCTTAATTTAGTGTAAAAAATTCATTTGCGGACCCAAGTGGATCTTAGAGGGTTCACCCGCATTCTTGAAAAGTTTATTTTGTTACTATATATACGATCTAATATTGACCGACCCACAACAATTTCAACACCATTTAATATAAGGACCCCAAATTTTCAACTTTTTATAACAACAAAAGCAAGAAGTTTTTAACATCAAATCCCAAGAATTGTTACTGATGCAAACCTCATAAAATAACTTAAACAATTAACTATATAATAACTGAGCTCATTACTTTATTTATTCTTCTAACTACAATTATCAAATGCCTACTAACTATTTAAAAAAAAACTAAACTCATTACTCTATTATCTCAACTATTTAAACAAGTAACCTAAATAATTAATACACAATTCAATTACAATTTATAATATTAGTGGTAACTGAAGGGATAATTAGTTTGATCATATATCAGGTTTTAAAAAGTGTGATTGTCGTTATCGTCCTAAACCCTTAACTGTTTAGTTTTTACCAGAACTTTGCTCTTGAATCCACATATCACTAGTCACACTTTTGTACAAGATTACACCATCCTCTCAAATTACCCGATTTTAAATAATTGGAAATTCTCAATTTAGTGTATTTTCTTAAACAATTGACGAATTTATATTATGTGCTCAAAATTTAATTTGCTTTTATTTTTTAACTATATGACTAACCCGCACAAAACCTAACCAAACCAATATATATATATATATATATATATATATATATATATATATATATATATATTGAACAACATATAACCGGACCCAAAATTATCTGACCCCCATTAACTATTTCTGGTTTCGCCACTGGTTTAAGTTATACATACAATTATAACAGCGCGTCTAAACTAGTTACAACCGCATGCTTTGATCAATTACAGTGGTGCCTAGAACGTGTCTAGGTTGACACATGAACGACTTGTACGATTACATGAGTGTTGCATCCAAGCATGAGAACAATGTGTACAAAAACACTTTCAAGTATAATAGTATATGAACACACACATATACTTACCTAAAATGCATTTTTTTGTTAATGTTACTTTGTACGTTTATATACGGAATGGATGTCAGTATAGGAACACATATATTTTGTTTATAAAAAATAGGAGGATGAGTAGAAATACATGATAAGATAGGTTTTTTAATTGTAGCCTCTTTGAGCAAGAAATCTTGAATGCTTCATTAAATAACGTAGGAACTAAAGAAAAGTCTATTATTTTTTGATGAGGATTGGCAACATCCTAAAGTTTTAGTTATTAAAAAATGTAAGTTAATTATATATAATAATGGCTTTATGCAACTATACAAGTAATTGTATTTTGACAAATATAAAGGAGGGCAAAGTAGATATGCATTTAAGGTAGGACCATATTAGTGACGTGACAGAAAAGGGTGCTTCAAGAGCCATGATCTAAGTTTAGCTTAAAAATACTACTTGTAGCACAAACTACAAATATTTAATAAGGAGTTGATTCTTATGGCATATATGACCCGACGCGTTTCTAAATAAAATTTACGAAGAGTAAATGAAAACGTATTATATTGACCCAACGCGTTTCCAAATAAAATTTATGTCGAAAGTAGACCAACTCAAAGTGTGCATAAAAATAAACACGAAAACAATTTATATTTGACTCAACTTATTTATGAATAAAATTTAATCAAAACGTAGACGTATGTTGAAACGTATACATTCTTAAAACGTGTATAAAGTTAGGTGTATTAATATTTTATATTTGACCAGAGTTGTTTCTGATTACGTCCAAACATAAATGGTCTTCAATTTATATTGTACAGGAATACATCTGAAGTTTTATAAATTTGAGGGGTAAAAATGATATTTTATATAGTTTTTCAAAGGGTTGAAAGTGAAAGGGGGAGAATGGCAAAGAAAGGAAAAAAAGTCTAGAATGAATTGTTGTTTTCTTCCATGTCGTTTAGTTACATTTATCATTTTCATCTAAATTTTTTTTGTATTTGGCTCCTCAAGGTTTGTGAAACATTGTTATTTTCATCAAAAAAATATTAGATCCATTGTTTTAAAATATTAAATATCAATTGTTAAAAGAGAACTTACGTAAATCTTTATATAAAAACAAAATCCTAATTTATGTTTACGTGTTGCTAATAAATAATTTTATCACGGAATTTATGTTTTTGGATGAAAATGATAACTATTTCAAATCTTTGAGAAACAAATATAAAAAAACTTTTTAAATAAAATTAACAAATATGATCAAACTACGAGAAGAAAAATGGCAATTCACTGGGAAATATTTTGCCGCATATTTATGAAACTCAAAAGTAGGTGGCTTTCTATTTGTATTATTGTATATGCTATGCGTTCGATTCATCTTTTAACTAATAATGCTGGTTGCCAAGTAATTACAATACACACACATATGTATATGCATATAATATGCTTATTTTACTATAAAACATTTGTACATTATCCGGACATAATTATTAATAAAGAGAATCAGATCTAGAAACAAGAAATTCAGCTTTAAAATATCAAAAAAAAAAAGTGCAACTAATCTAAGAAAACATAAACAAAAAATCAACCTTCATCCAAAACACTTAATCTTGAAGAAGATCTCAAGAATACATCACAATTCACATTTCACATCCCTATTGTCTTCCATTGTGTTCAAAAGCTTCAACAACAGAAGTAATCTCCTCCCCAATCTTCTTCAATAACCGACCACCATCAGTACCATTTCTACTACGCCCATACTGAATCATCGGATCCCCATTAATATCCAACACATACAATATCATCACTGCAGTTAAACACCCTACAAACATCGGGATCGGCCCGAATATCCACAGCAATAAAGTCGTCGCAAAGTAAAGCGCTCGTAGCCCCATCGCCCAGAAGTTACTCCCTCGCAAAACCGCCTTTTGTATGCACTCCACAGGCACATCACCCGTGGGCATGCTTATGAGAAAACTTCCATGAACAAAGTGTCTCGTGGTCTGCACAAAACACGCGAACGCGAGCAAAAAACACGACAATATCGCGATGTATTTGATCGTGCTCGTTGATTGACTCGTGTCCCCTAATATGAATCCGCTTGTGAGAACATTCGATGAGTTCCCAAGCAAAGCCCCGATTAGAGAACATAGGACTAATGATATTGAGCTTAAGGATGTTGAAGCTGATAAATGGCCGTTAAGGACAGATACCGCAAACCCTCTATCTTTAGTGTCGAGCTGCATCAATTCAAATACAACAGAAAAAAATAAACTATAGTTTACAGAATAATAATTAAACCACATAAACTACATGTGGTCTATAAGCTATAGTTTATAGCCATGTGAACATCAGTTTGCAAACAGTAGTTTACAGTTTTTATAAGGGGTGATGTATGTAATATAGAAATGTATTTTAGTTATAAAGAGAAAATTGTTAAATGATGATCATACCTGAAGCATTTTTTCAACCCAGGCTTTTTTGTTATGGTTTTCGTAGCCGATTGCGGTGAGATCAGGGCGTGTGAGGTATCGGTAGAGGAGGAAGAGGTGGTAGACGAACATGAACACGAAGCCTAACGGCACGAGGATTAGATCGAGGTGTTCTTCCTTCCATTGCCACCCCATTTGGAAATGATCTAAGTGTGTTTATTGGTTTTTGGGGGATGTATAGAGGTTAATGTTGTAGCATAATTATGAAGTGGGTTCGACTTATTCAACGAGGTTTGGTGGGGAATTGCTTGTGGGATGATGTAGTCTTTGCACATGGAGTCGTTTTCTCACAACTTGTAAATGTTTAATATCCTTCTTTGGACTATACTTTTCAACTTACAAAATGGTAGTTTTTTAAGCACTACTTTAGCCTTTTAAGACAGAGTTGTGATAATTTAGATGATAAAAAGAAAAAAAATGGTTTTTAGATACTCTATTAATTAATAAGAAAATTCAGTTGTACGTCGTGATGGCCGACGGACCTCAAACCACCTCTAATTCTACCCGTGAGATAAGAGCACACGGAGTGAAAATCAAAGAAGCTTTGGTGTCGACCTACTCGATCAGGAACACCATCACCCAATTCAAGGGCCGTTTTTGGTGAAAAATAGTAGTACTCAGCTAAAGTTTTCATCGACGGGGAACGAATAATTGTGTTTTTCTTTATTATTATTCTATTTTTTTGGTCGAATGAAAATAGGTAGAGTGATTTGGGAAGAGTAAGAAAGATAGGGGCGTGTTACCATTAGAATGAAGAAAATAAGAGATATTGGTGATTTGGTGTTGATTCGTGAGAAAGTAGGAAAACATTTTTCCACTCGTACGCTTTGATGACACCAGTAATGCGTCTTATTAAATGTGCTGAAGAAAATAAGTCATTTTTTTACTCTTTTAGATAATCATCGGAACTTATTACTAAAAACTAAGCATTAATACTCTACTAACCAGTATCATTAACATAGTACAACTTCATCTGAACACGTGACGTTCAAAGAGTTGAAATCAAAAAACTCTTTTTGTCAAGTTGGCCAACCTTTTAAGGGTTAGGTTAGGTTTGGTTAAAACATAATAGCAGCCTCATTAGACTTGAATTCTTTTAACTATGGCATGAGGTATTAACTTTGTATGGTCATTTGTTTTTAATGAATACAAGTCATCAAGTATGGCCTTATTCATTCTTTAATAAAGTGGGTATGCTATCATTAGTCATTAGTATTAATAAATTGCTCTTAATAACGTTTAGGCCATCTAATCATCTATACAAACTTTTAAAGCAAAGAAGATAGCATCTACCTACTAAAGGTAGCACTGTAACATGTTTTTACTGTTTTAACTAGTGTTATACTACGACGCGTTTTGCGCGTCGGAAGAAACGAAGGAGGCTCGAATGACGTTTGGAAACGATTCTATCATCATACCCATGAAAGTCAAAAAAAATTCATAATACAACAAACATTCACGTACCGATGAACAAAATAGGTCTCATATGAACATGTAAAATGGTCTCATACAAACGTATGTTTTTCATCATCAACCAAATCAAGATAGTGTCCCAGCCAAGTAGCCAACATAAATAACATCTAATGAACATATGTTCAACATCATTAACCAAACCATGATATTGTGTCGAACGAACTCAGGTTGTACTTGTCTCAGATGAATATATGCTCATCATCATCGAGCAAAGGACCCGAAAAGAGCTCCACGGAACAACACATGATCATCATCGACCATACTGAAATATTGTTAGCTAACGAAAGTAGTCTGAGATGAATATATTTTCATCATGATCAACCTTGGAACCCAAAGAAAATCCTACAGATGCCACTTTTGTAAACCTTAATAGTCAAAACAACACAGACCTGGATCTAGAAAACATATAAACAAAAGAGTCTCAAATGAACTCAGACTCATCATCATCAACCCCAAATAGCTCTGATCACGTATCTCGTCGGTGGCTTATAAAGGTCTCTTTAAAAGTAAATTCGACAGAGGCCAAACTTGAAATCTTTAACAATAAAAAAGGCGTAAACATGGAAAACGTATAAAAAGAAAAGTCTCTGATGAACTCAAGTTCATCATCATCGATGGTCACAACAACATAGACGTACGAAACCCCTTCCATAACACCAACAACATTCAATCGAACCAAATACCATTGAGCAGAATAAGAAGAAATGGCTCCTCATCGCCGCCGCCAAGAAAACCCGCATAAGCCAAAGTCCAGCGACGGCGGGGCTCCATAACCTCACGATATGGCGACTTTCGAATGACCAGTTGTGGATGCATGTAACACCTAAAAGAACAACCTGGAGGTAAGCTCAATAAAATAAATAGAGATCATTGTAATTATAACATGTAAATAAGGGTTTTGCTATACCTAAAAAAATCTAATTTCACACTCAAAACTCAAAAGGTCAATCGGCATTGTTTCAAATGATCATTTAAAAGATAGGGGGTCATGATATTTTACATAACATCCAAACAACCGTTTGATGAAAACTCAAAACAAATGTTTAAACGATAAGTGTGTCACGAAATTTTACATAACCTGCAAAATACCAATGGGATTAGAATTAAGCGGTGTCGCTATAGTGGACACTAAAAGAATTATTAATTTTTTTGTTAAAACAATTCAACGGTCATTAATGGTGGGCTTGGGCTGGCAATCACACGATATGGTGTGTGAATGTGTATTCAGAAAGAGGTGAAAAAGACTTTTGTTGATAAACCAATTGGAAAGGTGAGGCAAGTTCATAGGGAAGGTAAAAAGGCATAGCATAGCTTTCAGGAAAACTCCTTCAGATGTACTGGAAATAGAAATACAGATCAAATACCTTCTGAGGCGTTGTTCCCTACATACAGTCATACAGTACGGAGGGGAAGAGAAGAAGGGATAGGCACATAAGGTGGGGTTAATTGTCTTACAGGCAAGCTCTCGGGCTTCTAGTACTGATTTATAAGCCACTGCTTACTTCGACGTTTTTCCATTTCCCATAGAGTCTCCCTCCAAATGGCACTTGTTCATGCGTCTGTCACCGTAGCAATCTTCAGCACACTATAAATTTTGTAGTTGAAAGTTGGGATGGTTGTAGCTTTAGCATGAGACAAAAGTCTCTACTTCTTTAGCACTGTTTTTTTGACAACAAATTCATATATTTACTAAATCTACTATTAAATATACACCATTTATTTACGTTAAGACTTGAACCATCACCGCTTAAGATAGACACCTTTCAACGTCTTTGGTGGTTATGCTTTAATTCTACCAACGGGAGGATCCGTACGCTTCAGTGAAGCCGGTAAGAGAAGGCCGTCGACAACCTCCACCAGAGCTCCGGTAACCCACACACCTACCTCCCTTCTCTCTGTCCACAAAAGCCAAATGCAGAGAAAAAATCTTAAATCTAATTGTGAGGAAGGACCAAAGCGCAAAAAATGAAAAACCATGTGACCAAAATATATACCTCACAAACTTCACTGTTTTTTCAACTTAGTTTTTAAATATATAGGGTAATTAATGTAAAATAATAATTCTAATTGATCAAAAATTTTGAATTAGTTGTTTTGTTTATTTACTAAAAATCATAATAAAAACAGAAGTCACACTATTTCCAAATAGAAGGAATTGTCATATTCTTTTGTTTTTAGTAAAAAATATGCATATTGGTATAAATTTTTATATTCTGATAATGAGAATATAGGTAAATCACATAAATGGAGGAAAATAAATTATTATTATTACTACGTACAAGTGTTAAAACTTCAATGCGCGATTTCGTATTGAATTATTAATAAGATGGAGGGAGGAGGTACCCGTCATAAGGGCTCGTTAGCTTTTTTTTTCTTCACAAATGACAACACATGATCTAACTAAGGAAACAAGAATTGCTCAAGGGGAAAGTGAATGAGGGCCTTTAATTTGACAGAGTAGCACATGTTACATTTCGCCAGACAGTGATCAAACGTTGTGTTCAAATTCTTAACCCTGAGATATATCTTTTGGGGTGAAGTTGGTTCAAAAGAGATTTTTTATCCGATACTAACCAAATTTCTTAGATGTTTTATTATATTTGATTAAAGTTTTTCGTCACAATTAGGTTACTTAACTTTTATAAGTGTCCAGTAATTTATAATATTTATATTTAGTTTTTTAAAATAAAATGAGACAAATGAAACATATATGATTAGTTACTAATAGGTGAACCTTTTCTATAAAATTTTAATATATCATAACCAAGTTTCATAACTGTTATACTTAAGCAAAATTGAAAATAAAATAATCAACTAAATAGTAACCACTATTTATATATGTTTCTTTTCCTTCGCTTAATTTTAAAATTTTTAAATATCTATAAAAATGTTACAAAGGATTTGAATATTGAATAACCAGACAAAAAGAAAGTTTTAGGTGACTTTAGTAGCACACTTAAACAAGAACAAAATTAGTTTCGGAAAAACTAAATGAAAATTTCATCCATACAAAATGAGGAAAAAGCAAAGAAAATAAAAAAGAATCTGATGTGACGTTAACGTATCACCGGTGGAAAAAACGAAGAAAACAAAACGACTATAAGTGACGTAGCTAATGTGATGGGTACCACCCTTAATACAATATAAATGGGCTTAACAAACCTAACATTGGACTAGAGCCCACGAGCCATGCCTACCGTAAGTATAGTTAGATTAGGTTTTCTTTCTAATTATATTTTATTAGTATGAACAAAATGAAGTGGAATGTGTCTAAAGTAGTACTGAATTTCCCCCTTAGGTACTCTCAAGAGTTAACAAAAGCATCAACAACATTTTAAGGAAACAAACATTTCAAATGTTATTTGACTCTATTATAGTAGGATAGACTGTTTTTGGTAGATGTGATATATCGAAGAGGGTTTTTTGCACCTTTTTTTCTCACGTTGAGTGGACTTGAACTTATCGATTGATATCTCACCTAATGCGATTAGAAGCCTTATGAGGTGGTGACGGTATTTAATAATACAGTTTTTCGTATCTATGGACTATGAATAGGATTCGAAAGTGTAATATGATTTGGTTCGAGTGTTTAAAAACCTTGTTTTTTTACTTGTAATCGTTTTTCAGCTAGTTTCTTACTACTCGAGGTTTATAATATGTTGTTGTTTTAAGGGTGCTGGGGGCGCTTGCGCCATGTGAGTGCGGCGGGGGTCAGCGCCGCGCGACAACACTGTTGCCGGTCTCCCTGCGCCGCGTTTCTTTTGCAACATACTTATGGAAGGTGGGTTTTGACCGTTGCAAACGGTCTTTTTTTTTACCGTTGGACCAGCTACCCCACCTCCAACGACTAAATTGTTTAAAAAAATAAAAATACACTATAAATACTAACTTAAAACTCACAAATTTTACCTCATTTCAAATATTTCTCATTTTTTCTTAAAAATGAATCCCCCCAAAAAAATCCTCAAAATCCTAAGGCCAAAACTCCAAAATATATAGACCGAATGTGCAATCGGGTCCAACTGAACTGGTGTTTTCTACCCAATCGATCAACCCGCCACCACAGCATACAACCGATTGATTTCAGAATTCTTACAAATCCCGCCCACGTTTCCGCATACAACCATCCATTTGAACGAAGACGTCAAATTGCCCGGATACATGATTGAGAGTTTAATTTGTAGATTTTTAGTTTTAATATTCTTATATTATTATTTTTTTTGTTTTTTATTTAATGTATATTTTTATATCTATAATTTGTAATTTGTTTTTATAAATGATGTACTTTTTTATTAAAAAAATTATTGTTTTCGCAGACAACCATTGGTTTGAACGGAAAATTCAAATTACCCAGACACATGATTGGGAGTTTAAACGGAAACATCAAATTGTCTCGGGTATATGGTGTAGTGTGATGTGGCATTATTTAATTAATGGTTGGAGCGTATATAAAAACCGGATACAATTATAATTATTATATATATATATATATATGTAAAAATTACAAAAAATAAAAATAAAAAATTATACAAAAAAACCAGTTAACCGCTCCGATTCCCGGTTCGACCGGTTCAACCGGTCTGACCACTGGTTCAACGTTAAACCGGTTTTAAAACACCGAACCGGACCAGATTAGCGTCCGGTTCCCGGTCCAAACGATCGGACCGTCCGGCCAATCCGGTCTGGTTTTCAAATCCATGTTGATGGGTGTGACGTGAGCACCCCTCATCCTAAAAAGTTAGTTGGATTGACTCCCTTTTGGTTATGAGTGAACTTTTGCTAATAAAATGTTATTTACCTTTATTTATTTTGTCTTAATCATATGGTTAAAACATAACCTAATTTGAATTATTTTTTTTCTTATGTTTTATTATCATGTTTGTAATATGCATTATTCTTCAATCACTTTATCTATAGAGAATACCGTTGTTATGTTTGGAATAGTACTTGAGTTATTGGTTGTTATCGATCCATACGTTTACTAGTTAACAGCAATTAAATTAACAAAACATAAAAAGCATTGATTCTCATTAGTTGGTAAACAACTTTAGTAAACGATAGCATATCAATCTTTCAATTCCTGCTAGCGAGTTCTCATGATTTAAAAGATACATTACATAACTACTAAAATACTGTAATGTAAGGCATACTTTGCATATGCAAATCAAAATATTAAAGAGACTCAAGTTGAAAAGTAGTCGAGATGTATTAGGTGTTGTTTGTTTTTCTACAACAAAATACTTGAGTCTGCGGATCTCATCTGAAGACATCTGTAAGAAAAGAGGTGGACAAAACCCATGTATTCCACAACAAGAAAAATGTATGTTTTTAACGTCTGCAGGCTGCAAAAATCAATTAGTGATGTTATATGGCGGTGTTGGACGGTGGTGGTGATAGTAGATGGTGGGTTGTGGAGGCAGGCGGTGGACGATGAGCGGAGGCAGACGATGGATGGTGAATGGAGGCGGACGGTGATGGTGGCGGACGGTGGTGGTGGTGGACATGGGTGGTGATGGGTGATGGTGTTTAATGCTTTGCAAACTTTAGAAAACTTTATAAGTTTTTGTGCCAAGTCTGCAATATACAGAACTCGCGCAAACCTTTTTATAATGAAAAATCCTTTAAAAACAAACACTTTGCAGGACACAACGCCTATGCTTGGTCTGTGAGGCGCAGACAAAAAAGATCAGTAATAACTTTTCTAATTAAACAAACGCCCTATTGAGTCGATAAAATGTATAATGATAATAATTTTTATAATCTATACTACATCTAATGGGACACTTTTTATATTACGACAAAATTTTGTTATTTCATGCATATTATAATCTAAATTATTTTGTTATTTGATGACATATTATTTAATGACAGACATTTTTGTAGTATATCTAATCATTAAAATTTTAATTTATAAATATATGCGTTTAAAATAAATATGTGTCAAATAACTCAATAAAAAAGAAAAAGTTATATTGTTTATATATCAAGTACATTTTAGAAAACAAATAAAACTTTTAAATGTGTTCTGTGTTCCCCACATATTGTATCAAACCTCATGTATATCCTAAAGTCACTTAGATGTTGTGTTATTGTTGCATCGCGTGCGCACCAAACTATCCCGAACTGTTGACGACTTGACGCGCATAAAAATGTTGTGGGTCGGCCCATATATGGGACATCTATTAAAATCTACAGCATTGATGTAATCAAGATTAGGACATATGTTATATGTAATATGTTTTTGGTCCGAATTTAAAAGCACTCATCCCTATAAATTGATACTCTTTTTACGTTTCATATAGTGTTATACGAAATGCATAGGGATGATATCATTAAAAATGAGAAAAATTTGAGTACTGTCAGAACGTTATACGCCTCATATAGTCTTGTGCGAATCCATATACGCCCCATACGCCCGGTAGACCTAATATATGTGAGGGTGATAAATGGGGTGTTCAGGATTTTGTACTCGTTTGAATTTACATTAGATATTTTTCCACTGTCATTATCAATTAATTTTTCCTTCTTCCTTGCTTTGATTGTTCACATTCAATGGTATGATTAGGTTTTAGCATACTTTATTGTTTCACTAGGTTAGTATATGTATATTACACGGGTTGAATAAATAAAATATTAAATGGTTATTAATAAAAATTAATGAATTATAAAACGATCTTCTGATATAAGATATTATTGACATTATGTATGAGTAATAAAATGACAATATTATTTTTTAAACTTTTGTTTAATCTTTTTTTTTTAAGTTGTTTTTCAAACAAATTGTTTCTAAACAAACCGTTTTAAAAAACTGTCATTTTTAATAATTTATTTATTATAACTTTGAAATTTAATTATTTTTATTTCATAAAAAGTTTTTTTTGAAAGCCACAGGTTTTAAAATATATTGTGTTTTCTTAAAGTTTAATATTTTTTGAAAAAATTTATTGTTTTAAAAAAATTATTTACTTACTTTTAAAGGTAAATTGGTGTTTATAATCTTTTAAATTAAAATGGTTATTCTTATCAACCTTAGGATGCAAAACTGAATTTAACTCTTTTAAAAAAGGAGAAAAGCATATTTCCCCCTATAAAAATGATTAATGGCATATATACCCAACCAAAAAATTTAAATGATATATCCCCTTTCAAAACTTTATAATGGAAAATATACTCATTTTCATTAAAAATACTTTATGTAATAACTAATTTACCCTTATTTTTATTAGAACTTCATAATTTACAAAATTCCCCTTATTCTTATTAAAATGTACACATAGTTCTTCATTTTATACTTCATAACTCAAAATTCCCCTTATTCTTATTAAAGTGCAAGATGTTTTTATGCGTCATCATTCAAGTGACTCGTATGTAATATAGTTATACAAGAGATGAAAAAGGTCCCACAAAATAGATAATAAAGAAAGAAGAAAAGTCATTATTCCATACATTATCACAAAAAAATTATTCAAAGATTTGGCATAACAATAACTAAAAACCAAAATCAAATACCAACCTTTTAATCCAAATACCAACAATAACCAAATATTCAAAGATTTGGCATAACAATAACCAAAATATTCAAAGATCTTGAGGTGCCAAATTTTTACAAGTTTTTTATGGTGTTCGTACTCGCCACAATGCCCACATTTATGTCTTTTTTTATGGTTCATCACTTGCTTTAATCCTATTCTTTCTTGGTCTCCCGTGAGGCCGTTTGATTTTAGGTGCGTATATCATCTCACCGGTCTACACCCATTGATTCTTTGTAGGCATAGGAGCAATTTCTAGAGCATAAGTCAGTTTATATTTCTCAATCGTGAAGTAAGGATCTACAAACTTATCCCGTTCTTCCTTTATGAATGCAATAAAAGCGGATGCATATATACATGGAACACCTCTATCTTGCCAAACCCGACAAGTGCAAGTTCGATCATCAAGTACAACCTCCCAACGTCTTTCCCCATATTTGA
>BJCM01207333.1:0-18883 GCA_018326385.1 Flaveria bidentis
ATTCCAAGATCCTTACTTTCTACACAATTGAAACTGGTATATATAGGCATCGGCCCATATTAGATGTTGCTGGCCCATTCATGCGATTGAAGCATGTGTATGGTTCAATCGCACGACTGAACCAATCGCACCTTTCAGTCGCACGGCTGGACCATTAGCATGGCTCAGTCGTATGACTGAGTCTCATTCGCATATGCTCCTGCGAATGACTCAGTTTCAAGTGTTTACAACATATCAGGTGTAATACATTATGCCTAGACTATTCGACAAGCTACGGACACACTATATATAACTTTATGTGCTCCAACACAAACTCATTTAACTCTAGTTATTTGAATAATGCAAGATCTTATTATACATGTTACCTATTTGTTCTTCCAAATCTCAATGAAGTATCTCTATCAGCTGATCCTCCAGGGACACAAACATCAAGTATCATGAATCAAGGAACAACCAATAATGACAATAATGCTGCACAAGTTCAATAAAATGGATCTACATCCTTAGATGGAAATACTTCATCAACAGCTAATGACTATACTTCCGCAGATAAGCATCCTACATCTGGAGATATGGATAATGACTTAGCAGATGTTGAACAAACATCATCTATAGATGTTCCTGTAACTATTACTGAAGCACAAAATACTTTAGTAGAAGTTTGTACGGAAGATACTCACAATGCAGCTGATGTAAAAAACTCATGAAGAAGATCATACTACTCCTAATGATGAACATGAAGAACTCTTTGATTGCTTCATAAATTCATCATCTCAGCTAGATCCTCCTGCAATATGACCAACTTGGAATCATCTATTTCAGTTGAGTCTATTCCAACAACTAGAATTCATAAGTCTCATCCAGTTAACAAGATAATTGGAGATCTTAATTAAAGAACAACAAGAAGTCAAGGGGGATCTGCAAATATTTGCATTTTCACTTGTTTTCTTTCATAAGTTGTTCCTCCAAACTTCACAACTGCTCAAAAAGATAATAGATGGATTGAAGCTATGCAGGAAGAGCTTCAACAATTCAGGAAGCAGAAAGTGTGGAATCTAGTTGATCTGCCTGAAGGTCAACATCCAATTGGGACAAGGTGGCTCTTTAAAAACAAACTTGACGATAGAGGTATCATTGTAAGAAACAAATCTAGGTTAATTGCACACGGATATACTCAAGAGGAAGGGATAGACTATGATGAAGTTTTTGCACCTGTTACAAGAATTAAAGCAATATGAGTATTCCTACCCTATGCCTCATATAAGAAGTTCATAGTCTATCAAGTGGATGTCAAGTGTGCTTTCTTATATGGAAATTGATGAAGAGGTATATGTAGATCAATCTCCTGGTTTTGAAGATCCTGACTATCCACATAGGGTATACAAGCTAGACAAAGCTTTGTGTGGTGTTCATCAAGCAACAAGAAAGTGGTATGAAACATTATCATCTTTCTTGCTTAGGCATGGATATAAGAGGGGGACTATTGATTAGACACTCTTTCTCAAACAAGAACATAAAGATCTCTTAGTGGTTCAATTTTATGTAATTGACATTATTTTTGGATCAAGCAACAAGAGATTGTGTGTTAGCTTTGAAGAGTTGATGAAATATGAATTTTAGATGAGTTTAACTAGGAGAATTAACTTTGTTCCATGGTGTCCAAGTTCATTAGAAAACAGATGGCATCTTTATCAATCAAGAAAATTATGTTCATCAAATATTGAAGAAATACAATCTTGTTGATGCATCTTCATGCAAGACTCCTGATTCAACAATTGACAAGACTATGCCTGATTCCACTTGAAAATCTATTGATCAAGGACTGTATAGATTAATGATAGGATCACTATGTATCTAACTGCTAGTAGACTGTTGATACATGTGAACCTAGTATAGGAGCTTAATGTAATATGTCTATCATGTCTTACATGTATGTAATTGAATGGGTATGAATGAAATACAATGTGTGGTTGATACATATAATGTTTAATATTTCATTATTTATTGTGTGATAACGCATATTAAACTAACTATATAGGTTTGTGGTTGTTTACATAATTCTTAGTCCATAATGGTTAAGAAATGTGTTTAAACTTAATCGTGTGAAGTTCTCATGCGAATGGACCATACGCATGAATACTTCATGCTAATGAACCAGTCGCACGATTGAGACATAAGATTGGCTAAATCACGCGACTGAACCCTCGGTCGTGCGGATGGATCAACCGTATGATTCAGTCGCACGACTGAACCATGCTAATGGTTCAGTCGTACGATTGGATGACCCTAACCTATAAATACCACTTAATTCATGGAAAAACATAACAATTCGAATACCTATGCACACAATCGTACCCTAGCCGTCCAGAGACTCAAGAAAACCTGTTCCAAGTTTATAGATCACAGTTGATCGTTTTCTAATCATTCTTAACGTTATACTAATCATTAGATTGATTTGAACCGTGTTCTCCCTGATTGAATCACCAATAAAATAGGATTCCTCACTATTTGAGTTGGTATACACCCAAAATCAGTTAGTACTCCGTACGTACACGGTCCTAACAAGATGTTGATACATGTGAACCTAGTTTAGGAGCTTAATCTAATATGTCTTTCATGTCTTACATATATGTAAATGAATGAGTATGAATGAAATACAATGTGTGGTTGATGCATATAATGTTTAATATTTCATTGTTTATTGTGTGATAACACAATTGAACTAACTATATAGGTTTGTGGTTGTTTACATAATTCTTAGTCCATAGTGGTTGAGAAATGTGTTTAAACTTAATCGTGTGAAGTTCTCATGCGAGTGGACCATACGCATGAATACTTCATGCTAATGAACCAGTCGCACGACTGAGCAAGGAGACTGGACCAGTCGCACGATTGAGACATAAGATTGGCTCAATCGCAAGACTGAACCCTCACTCGTGTGGATTGATCAACCGTATGATTCAGTCGCACGACTGAACCATGCTAATGTTATAGTCGTTCGATTGAAAGACCCTAACCTATAAATACCACTTAATTTGTGGAAAAACATAACAATTCAAATAACTATGCACACAATCGTACCCTAGCCGTCCAGAGACTCAAGAAAACCTGTTCCAAGTTCATAGATCATATTATATCGTTCTCTAACGTTACACTAATCGTTAGATTGATCTGAAATGTGTTCTCCCTGATTGGATCGCTAATCAAATAGGATTCCGCACTATTTGAGTTGGTATACGTGTAGAATCAGTTAGTACTCCATACGTACACAGTCCTAACAAGTGGTATCAGAGCCAAGGCTCTTCATTTTTCGTGTGATTCAATCGTTTTCGGTGTAAATCTCATGTTTTTCACTCAAAAACACCATCTTTCTGGTTAAAACAGTGTTTTCGACGTCTCAAGATCTCCATGTTCACGTTTTTCGGCTTATGGCAGATTATGGTTTGTGAATATTCGTAACTTGTGTCAAAGTATGAAAAATCCTCCAATTTTAAAAAAACCAGCAGCTTCAGTCGCACGATTGACTCAATTACACGACTGAACTCATTCGCACCTCCCATACGCACGATTGAACCCAGTCGTTCAACCATTTGTACGACTGAACACCTCATTCGCATTGTTCATACGCATTTGTCCAATCACATGACTGACTCATCCGCATTTGTTTAATCGCACGATTGACTCATCCGCTTTTGTTCAATCACATGATTGAGCCATCCGCATTGTTCAATCGCACAGTTAGCCCAATCTCATCTTTTCATTCGCACCAGTGAATTAGTTTTGTTCTAAAAGTCAAAGTAAATAGAAATAGAAGATCAGTACTTAGCGTTCACTGCAGGCAGGGATTCACGGATCCAGAATCTATTGCTTCTGGAAAATGAAGTTGGGAATCACAATAAGCCTCCTAAACTCATAACGTTAGATGATTACCCACAATGGAAGCAAAGGTTCGAGATATACTTAAATGGAGTTGATCCTAATTTGTGGGAATCAATCGAGACAGGGTATAGCATGCCGGTTGGTGTCGATGGAGTTAAACTTACCTTAGGTGGGATGAATGATAGCCAGAAGGTAAAGTACAATGCAAAGAAAAAGGTGTATGCTTTGTTGAGTCAGTCAATTCCTAAGGATATATTCCATTAGTTTTCTAAGAACAAGCAAGCAAAGAAGCTATGGGATGCTGAAAAACGGTATGATGGGAATGCATCGTTAAAATTTCTAAGGGCTAAGGCTTTAAAGAAGGAGTTTGATAACTTCTCATTGATGGGTAAGGAGAGTTTGGATGATGTTATATACCGCTTCTACCACTTAATGAGTGAGCTGCACACTCATGGGGTTGTTATGTCCATGGAAAACAAGGTGTTGAATTTCGCAGATGGATTGCCAGAAAAGTGGGTTTCATTTGTGTCAAACCTCAGACAGAATGATATGCTAACCAAGTTGGATATCAACAATTTCATTCTGAAGCTAAGAGAGGAATAGTTGAGGATGAAGTACAGGTCTCAAAAGAGTTCATATGATCAGAACCCGTCACTGTACAATTCAACTCCTTAACCATAAACGTTTGGAGCACCACTACAAACAACATTTGTGTCGAGTTTAGCCGCTCTGTCCCAAGCCACTACTTCAGGATCTGACACATCAGCACCCAATACATAGCACCTGAAGCCAATGCTATGAAATTGAAGACCGAGAATCTTGGTAATGTGATTGTAGAGGTAGCAAAGAAGCATATGGACCTCCTAGAAGTTGTCATTTACTCCTATGATGGTCTAGTTGCAGAGAGGATTGGAAACTACCATATGGTAGATGAAGACTATGAGCAAGTAGACGAGAATAAGCTAGAAAGGATGGACATTATATGGGCTCTTGCTAGTGCTGTCTGATGGGCGAAGAAGTTTGTTAAGAATACAGGACAAAACTTGATAGCCACAAAGGATACAACCTTTGGTTTTGACAAAACCAAAGTTACCTGTTTTAACTGTGGAGAGAAAGGGCACTTCAAACGTGAATGTGTGAAGCCTAAGAAGACAGGAAATGGTAATTTGTTCTCCTCCTTCAATCGCCAAGATAAACCCACAAATAGTACTGCATCATCAAGAAAGGATCCTAAGGCCATGATTGCTCAAAATGACGAAGGGCAAGATTGGACCTTTCGGTTTGTATCTCCGGGAGAATCCGACATTACATGTGTTGAGGGTTTGGATGAAGACTCTGCAAGCGAAGGTAATATAGCAATGGAACTCGTGATGTCGAAAAATGAAGAAACTGCAAATGTGGTCATTCACCTGAATGAAGAAGGTCCAAGTCCAACATTTTCAGAATCACCAGCACCAGAAAAGTCAAACTCTGCTATGATGGCTGATTCAGCCGAATCTTCTTAGGGTGTCCGCTATAGTGCATATACAAATACATGGATTGTTGATAGTGGAGCATCAAGACACATGACTGGAAACCTGTCACTTCTATCAAATGTCACACAAATTAAAGGAGTTCATATTTCTTTCGCTGGAAATAAAGGAAGTTACATCACAGCTCAAGGAGAAGTGGGAAACCAGAAAGTGAAGTTTGATAAGGTAAACTATGTTCAATAACTTCAAAATAACTTGCTTTCTGTATCCCAGATATGTGACAAAGAGTTCAAAGTTGTATTTGACAACAAGAAGTGCTATGTTCTGAAAAAAAGACTATGTCATCCCGGAGGACCAATTGTTAATGTCAGCTTCAAGATATAATGATCTGTATGTATTAGACCTCTCAAAGGCCTCCACAACTTGATCATCAAGTACAATGCTTCTTGTCAAAGGCAACAGAGAAAGACTCCATCTCCTGGCATAGGAGAATGAGACACATTAATCCACAGAAGATGAATCACTTGATCTAGAATGATCTAGTGCATGGAGTAAATGTCAAGAACTTTCAATTACCAGATTTCTGTGTCGCATGTAAGAAGGGAAAAACAGACGAAGAAGAATCATAAGGCAAAGAAAGTTCACTTAATTGATCTGCCTCTTGAGCTCCTTCACATGGATCTGTTTGGCCCAGTCAGTACAAAGAGCATTGCCGACGATTTGTATTGCTATGTAGTGACTGATGATTACTCAAGATTCTCTTAGGTGATGTTTCTGAAATCCAAATCAGAGACATTTGAATCATTCAAAGAGCTAGTAACTACATTGGAGTCACTCTACAATCTGAAGGTAAGGCAAGTTTGCTCTAGGCAACGACACCGAGTTCAAGAATCAATGGATGGAGGCATTCTGCAAAGAAAAAAGAATTATGCACCAGTTCACATCTGCCTACACTCCTCAAATGAATGGCGTTGTTGAGAGAAAGAATAGAAGCTTGATAGAGACAACCCAGACGATGCTAGTAGACTCGAAACTGCCTATCCAATTTTGAAACGAGGCAGTAGGGAAAGCATGTTATACTCTCAATCGAGTCCTTGTGGTCAAGCGTCATGGTAAGACGTGTTACGAGTTACACCAACGACGTAAACCTAATCTTGAGTACCTCGAACTATTTGGAGCACCTTGTACACTGTTGATGAAAACTTAGTTAGGGAAATTCAGCGAGAAGGCCGAAGAAGGGATTTTCTTAGGATACAAAATACCGAATAAGAGAGTTTACAACAACTCAACGGGTCAAGTAGAAATGTAGTGCAATGTTGATGTACAGAGATACACCACTCCTCCTGCTGGAAAGGACCCTCTTTCTTTTTCAACTATGATGGATTCTTTAAATCCTTCGACATCCCTCTCTTCCCTTCTGATGATGAGTTATCAACCAGAATAATGTACGAAGAGTTAAATACACCATCACTGGACCCGATAACCTCAGCATCACAAGGTGGGTCTTCTAATTCTTCAAGGGGAGCACTTGAGGTAGGTGACTCCTCCTCCTTTGATGAAGACGTGGCAAATGATCAGGTGGATCAGGAGGAATAGGTCCCTACTACTGCAAGTACACAAGCATCAGATGTTGATGCCTCTGACACTTCGAAACCTCACACTCCCACTGCCTCAGATATATTGAACCTGCTGTTCACAATCTAGATAATGAGTTAGTTGTACCCACCACTCCTAGATCTCGACTAAATGTTTATCATCCCTTGGATAATGTCATTAGCGATGTTTGATCAGGAGTTCTGACAAGAAATCAGCTATATTCAGCTGATTATGCCTCAGTAATGGAAAAGGAATATCATTATGATGGTGCATATCGATGTTTTATGTCTCAATTTGAGCCAAAATATGTTAGTGAAACCCTTAATGACGAGGCATGGGTGAGTGCCATGCAAGAAGAACATCTTCAGTTCAAGAAGTTAGGTGTATGGACACTAGTGGGTAGACCTAAAGGTGCTAAGGTCATTGGCACCAAATGGGTCTTGAAATGCAAGAAAGATGACCAATGGGTCATAATCAGAAACAAGGCTCGACTTGTAGTTCAAGGATTTCTACAAGTCGAGGGGATTGATTACAATGAAGTCTTTGCACCTGTGGCGAGAATGGAAGCAATCCGTATCTTCCTAGCCTATGCATCTTACATGAAGATCAAAGTTTATCAATTAGATGTAAAAAGTGCATTTCTTCATGATGAAATCTGGGAGACAGTGTATGTCAGTCAACCTGAAGGATTTGAGGATCCATATCATCGGGATAGAGTTTACAAGCTTGATAAGGCTCTCTACGGGCTTCACCAAGCCCCAAGAGCCTGGTATGAAAAGCTCTAGACTCATCTTGTGAAACACGGCTTTCGCAGAGGAGTGATTGATTGTAGACTGTTCATCAAAGAAAAGGATGGTGACTTACTACTTGTTCAAATTTATGTTGATGACATAATCTTCGGTTCCAAAAATGAAGAACTATGTAAAGAATTTGAAGCAGTTATGAAAGCTGAGTTTGAGATGAGTGCCATGGGAGAGATGAAGTTTAGTCACGTGGCAGTGTAAGAAGCACATATCAGTTGCTCTGTCAACTTGTGAAGCTGAATGCGTTGCTGCTTCAAGCTGCTGTTCACCAATCATTTGGATTCAACAGCAAATGCGGGACTACAGTTTGAAATTTTTTAACACTCCTATATTTGTTGATAATTCTGCTATAGCCGTAACTAAAATTCCGGTCCAACATCCTAAGATCAACACATCGGAATTAAATATTACTCTATACGTGATTGCTTTGAAAAGAATTTAATCGATGTTGTTAAAATTAATACAGACTTTCAACGCGCTGACCTCCACACCAAAGCCTTTGATAAACTAAGATTTTTATATCTGTTAGAGGTCAACAACGTGAAAAAGAAATGTAAAGTGATTCCAGAAGATGAAAGTGCATAGTCTGACGTGTTGAGTCATTTTTTATCTTATTTTATTTTTCTCTCATTTTATTTTATTTTTCTTCTTTGCCTATTAAAATTCTAAACGCAAAACCATTTTCGGTATTAGAATTTTAGGGGGAGAATAGGTTAAACTAGTATTAAGTTATTAAAAATGAGGGAGGAGGACAGTATAGCTAATATAAATGAGATCGTATCTATGATACTGATTCAATGTACTTGGAAAATGATAGTACACGGGAACAAAGAGTTTGAGACTTTAAAAGAATTTAACTGATTAAGATGCAAAATTCGAAGTATAAGTCTGAGAAGTCTAAGCAACATTAAAGGAAAAATGATAGTAAAACTAGCTGTTACTAAGGTAACACAGAGAAAGTAGACCTAGAGGTTGCTAGATCATTAGATAATGTGTCGGTAGATTAAACAAAATAGATAAGTGGACCTCGTTCGTGATTTCAAGTTTAAACTAAGTTGTTCAACCAGCTGTGGGCTATCATCTTATCCCTGGTTAAAAAAATCAACAAAGTTCCAATAAGGGGTGACGAGCAAAACAAACGTCACAAATGTGTGCGGATGATCATAAAAATGAGCAAAGCACAGGAAAAATGCAAAAAGCAATCAAGCTAATAACCAATGTTGGTGGTGCGACCTATGAAAAAAGAATATATTTGCTCAAACAAGAAGATAGGTTGTGTGCCTCTCTGTTGTGCGGTGGCACTGACCTGAGGATAAGCTAATAACCAATGTTGTTTGCGCCTCTTTGCTGTGTGGTGGCACTGACCTGAGGCTTAGCATCTTTTTGAAAGCTCTAGAATAGTTTCTTCTTGTATAATACCCATAGACCACTAAAAAATCTCCTGAGGAATGTTGATTACCATATAAACGTGGGATCCACAAATGCTTGTTTAAATAATTAATCCTTAAATCATCACCAATGTCTGTCAAAAATCTGTGTATGGATTTAGGTGGATAAGTATACTAACAATCATCATGGGTTGAAATTCTTGAATGTCCAAATCAGTGTGTGTATCTTACAGCACTAGTATGATTTCCTAAACTAGCTATTGACTCTCAATGAGAAATAAGAATCTAGCATCAAAAAACTTTGTTAAAATGTCCCAAATGATTTGATAAACCTGTATGATTCCATAATGAATCATTCCAGTCATGATCAAAGTAACTTGACACTAGACTATCCAGGAAGAAAAATCTGGTAGATACTTATCTTTGGATTTTAACCTCACACAAAATACAAAATTATGTTTTTAGCTTTGTTTTATTTTTAGGTGTTTAATTTAGTTAATTGCAGGTAATTTAGTAATTAAATTTCGGACTATGCATCGGAAGTCAATTTGGGAGTCACTCACAAAAAGGGTCATGTCTGAGGTGACCACTAGGATTTTTAAATGTTAAAAAGGTCACGTCTTAGGTGACAAATTGTTTTGTTGTTAAAAGGATCACATCTGAGGTGATCAACAGTTTTTCTAAGGTAAAACGGTCATGTCTGAGATGACCACTGGTCAAAATATAGTATCAATAAGAAAAAAGGGATAAGTGTATGAATGGTCATAAGGTCAAACTCATAAGTATGAGCCATTCGCACGACTGGACCATGAGTATGGGCCAATCGTACGATTGGACCATACTTATGAACCAGTCACACGAATGGGGCATGAGTATGAACCATTCACATGACTGGATTAGAATAATGAGCCAATCGCATGAATGAAGGTGCTCGAATAAGTTAGTTGCCCGACTGAAATCTAGTTGCACGATTAAGTGTGACCGACTGAGCCAATCACACGACTAAGCTCTAATTGCATGATTGAAAAGTGAGAATGGATCCAGTTGCCCAATTGACGCCAGAATGAGTATAAATAGGGCTATAGTCGGTCGCATATGTTCATCACACCTCAATCGGCCTAAATTCGCCCAAAAGTAGCGACACTCTGCCAAAATTTGATTAGATCGATTTCTCTTCACCAGTTAGTTAGTGACGAGTTCTTGCATCATCTTTAGGTAATTTGCGACCCAAATCGCACTAAATGCATGGTGTAAACAAACCCTAAGAGACCTAAATCGGTTAAAATCAAGAAAAGAGTGTTAACTAACAAGCAAAGCAAATAAAAGTAAAAAATTGTTAAAATGAGGGAGGAGGACAGTATAGCTAATACAAATGAGATCGTAGTTTCAGGATTAACAGTCCTGCGAGTCTAAGGAACCTAAACACAATGTTTAACTACAAGTATTGACCTAGTTTCAGGATTAATATGTCGAACAGAGAAATATGCGATTGGTCACTCCGAATGAACTTCAATCGCATGATTGAACTGGGCGAATGACTCATTCGGCCGAATGAACTAGGAGTATGAGCATAATTGCCCGATTAAACTCAACTGCATGCTCAGTCGCCCGATTGAACTAAGTCGCATGCTCAGTCGCCCGATTGAACTCAGCTGCATGCTTAGTCGCCCGATTGAAGTAAGTCGCATACTCAATCAACCGGCTGAACTCAATCGCATGGTTCACTTGCACGATTGAATCAGACTGACTTCAAAACAGTTTAAGTGTCAATAGTTTCTATTATGGAAAAATCTCATGTTTATGTGTCTTGTTTTACAAAAAACATGGCAGATAGGTGGATCATCAGCACCAAGCACAACTTTTGTGCTCACTTGGATGCCATCACTCGGATTGCTTCCGAGTTTGCTCGTATTATTACTTTTCTGGGGAGATCAAGGATCTATAAAGCTATATCCGCACCTTGCACACCCTACCGATCTATACAGCAGGCCTTCTAGGAAGGTGTATCAGTTGACCGATCTACTGAGCCTTACTCTATACGCAACACAATTTTTGGCCAGGAGATTGAGGTCACGACAGTAGATCTTAGACGAGTACTGCACTTGGGAGATGATGTTGCCTACCCAACCAGGTTACATCCTCTTACCGTAAGGGGATGCTTTCTATGAATGAGGTACACTGGGGACATCAACACAGGTGTGCTCAACAAAAGCAACCTATTTCCCCAGTTCAAGTACCTACCACATGTCATTCTAAAGTGCATTGTTTCATGAAGGGGTGGATTTGATGATCTATGTGACCAAATCTAAAATGCTTACGTGGCACTGGTGCTGAATTACCCCTTCAGCTTCTCCAACATGATATTCTCCTACATGATCGAGAACTTAGAGGCCAAAGGCAAAGAAGGCTTCTGCATGTACCCGAGATTCTTACAGATGATCATTGACGAGAAGCTTCCTTTGCTGCCTAAGGAGAGTCATGATGTAGTCTTTCTCGAGGTCATGGATGACACCACACTTGGAAGAATGAAGGTCTACAGGGGCAAGCAGGTAAAGCCCCCTTATAAGGAGACTATTTGGGCATCTGGCCTGGGAGGAATAAGTGGCACCAGCGAAAAGGAAGTGGTGTCACGATGATAGTGACTCGGACACTATGCCGATTGCGCTCCCATCCAATGAGTCTGATGATGATGATAGCGGTGATGGTGGAGATATTGGCACCACCAAACCTAGGGCCACTGCCACAGATGTTACATCTCCACCACCTACCCACGGAGGTGTGGAGACGGCAGGATTCCATCAGGACTTCCATCCTGATGAGGAGGAGGAGTCTGATGAGGAGCCGTTAGTTCGGATGGTGGGCAGCAGGGTGGTTGCCACCGAGCGAGGGATTAGGGCAGTAGGTGGACGCCAGGGTGAGTCTGGAGAGGCTGCTACAAATCTATCTTACACCCCAGACCAGCCTAGTAGCCAAGGGGGAGCATCCGCCTCGAAGTGCTCAGGGAGAAAGTGGATGGCTCAACCCTATGGCAAGAAGGGGAAGAGGCTAAGTGTAACACCCGGTTATTTATAAAATAAAAAGAAAGGAACACTAAAGTGAAGAATAAGAAGGAAAATGAATAAAGCTTAAGTGGAGGGACCAATTATGTCCAAAAGGACAAAATATTTTGAAAAGTTGGGGTAAAAGGTGGTAAGACCGCCAATATGTCGTACACATAACAATCTTCGGATATTTCTAGAGTGAGAAAGTGAAGGAGAGCAGAAACTTTCAGATTAAAGAAGAACAAGCTGAGAATTTGAATTCAAGGTAAGAATTCATGGTTTTGTGGTGTTCTTAACCGGTTATGTCCTCGGGTTTATTCTCATGTGTGTTTTGTGTGTTTGGTTTTATGTTTTAGTGGGTTTCTAGGCGATTGAACTCAATTGCAAATGAGTTTGGAGGAAGCCATACTCAAGAGTTGCAAAGGTGAGTTCTAGGATCCTTCTTTTGTTTGTTTTAACTAATTTTGGGGATGGAAACGCATGAACGTACGTTTTTTAAACTGGGTTTAAAACCTGTATGTATGAGTGTGTGTATGTTGATGTTATGATGTGATGATTGGGCTATGTTCATGCTTGATGATGTATGGTTGTTTTTCTAAGGCTTAGAAAGTAAGACTTAAGCTTAGAACATGATAGATGGTGATTGGGAACTGAGATATGATGTTTATGGCTTATATGTTTAAGTTTTAGAATCTGCCAGTAAGCTAATACAGATGATTAATGGGAAGAAATGGGGATGAACAGTTAATGCAGAAGAGCATTAGCTACTAAGTAAGCCAATGTGGATTAAAGTCAATGCGGATGAACAGTTAATTGCGGATGAGCATTAACTACTAAGTAAGTCAATGCGGATGAACATTGGCTAAGTAAGAGAAATACAGATTAAAGTCAATGCGGATGAACATTGACTAAGTATGGGAAATGCAGATGAGTTTTGGAGGAAATGCGGATGAATTAAAAGAAATGCAGATGAACTATAACAAATGCGGATGAACAAAGACAAATACGGATGAACTATAACAAATGTGGATGAACAATGACAAATGCGGATGAACACTTGGAAGATTTCTGACCTTTGGAGAAAAGTAAAATTTAGGCTTTGACTTGGGAGGTTCCCGAGGGTTCATGTAAGTTGACTTTTGAGGTCATATAGGTTATGATGATGTGTATGATGTACGTTATGTATGTTTGATGCCCTGTATGATGATGTTAATTGTTATGTTCCTTATTATGTATGATTATTTTCCCTTGGCTTTACGTTGAATGTTAATAAATGAAATAAAAGTATTATGTAACGTAAAGTGGAAGATAATGAAAAGAGGAACATGATGAATGAATGTAAGAAAGGCTTGCAAGCAAATGTATGGAGGTGCACATCCAATGAAGGGTGTTCGCTCAATGATGTGCGGGTTAGCTACCCCAGAAGGATGCACACTGGGTCCAATCTTTGTGATTGACCATATGTATGGGATCCTTGCAGCTTTCCCTAGGTGCTGGAGTCAGCTTCGTGCACAATGTTCGAGGTCTATGAAAGACCTCAGGCCCAGTTACCAGCTTTGTGCACAATGTTTGGGGTATAGCATATGGCATTGATCTGGAATGAAAGAGAAAAGATAAGTGGTGAATGTACTTGCCCTCGGTACTGGAGTCAGCTTCGTGCACAATGTTCGAGGTCTATGAAAGACCTCAGACCCAGTTACCAGCTTCGTGCACTATGTTCATGGTAATGTACATGTCATCGAAAGAAATGAACGTACGAATGAAAGTAAGAAGTATAAATGAATGTGAATGATAATGATGTACGGTGAATGAACAAAAGTTAATGAACGATTAATGAAGACTAGAACTCACTCAGCAACGCTAACTTTTTATGCATTTTCCAGTTGGCAGGTGAGCATTGCTGAGGATGGCACGGGGTAGCTACTCAGCTCTTTTGGATGGCATTCTGTTGTTTAATGTTTTTGCATTGTAATGCGAATGAATGATGTTTTGAAATGAACGCTTGTATTAACTTCCAAAAGCATTTGTAATGATATGAAAAGTTATTTTTATGTTTCCGCTGCAATGGTTTATGAATGATTAAATGTAAAGTATATGTTTTATATGCAATGATTTACTATCTGTAAGAGTCCCGGGAACGGGGCCTTATACTAAGGTTTACATTGACCTCTACTACTGCAACAACTACCACCTCATCCACCACTGCTACCACCACGACTATCACCCTCCCATCCACCACCACTACATCCTACCATTCTCCACCTACTCATATACCACCATCCACAGTCACCACAACCACCACTATAGCCTATCCTTCACCATCCACTCATATACCACCACCCATATTCACCACAGCCACCACTACCACCACCAGCCACCAAGCCGGTCCCTCATTATGCACTCCATTCACCATAGGATCTACTCTACCCTCAATTGGGGTAGAGGAACAGCTGGAAGCACTAAATCGTATGGTGCTGAAGCTATTAGCTGTTGATGAAGAGAAAGCTACCTAACTAAGTCAGCTTGTGGAGCTAAATGCTACACAACCACAGCAGATCGCTCACCAATCTTAACAGATTGCAACTTAGCGACAGGAGATTACTGAGCTTCGTGAGCTGCAGGCTTCTTCAGTTCAGAGAATAGAGGAGTTGGAGGCTTCTAACAAGACCATCATGCTCAAGTTAAAGGGATCAAAAGATGAGCCCCTCAAGATCAGAGAAGGAGAAAATGATGGTGATGATGACAATGATGAAGATGATGATAGTGATGATGATGAGGCCAGTGATGATGAAGAGACAAGGGAAAGGTAGAATGATAAAGAGATGTACCAAGAGAAATTAAGACCAAGGAGCTTCATCTTCTGCCCCACATACTGATGCGCCTACTATTCAAGGCAAAAGTAATGATTAGATATTTATGTATTTGAAAAACTTTTGTACTTGAATCTTGTATTAATATTATGTAATTAATGTTTATATATCGTTATCAAATGTTAGATTGTCTTGATTAATTACTAACAATTGATGTGTTACATGTTTAAATCAAGAAGATCAATCATCTTAGTAAGATGAGTATGATGTTACTCCCCTACAACAGGTCAAGTCTCAACTCACGATGATTCTTGATCTGCAAGGGATTGTCAGAAGGTTAGTAAGCTATACTCCTGAAGAAGGAGAAATCATTCATGACGTTACTGATGACCAGCTTGCTCAGATGATCCAGCTCAACCCAGACAAGATTGTCAAGGACGCTCCTACTTTTGAAGTTACAAGTGATGATGACCTTAATGACATATATGAAATCGAGATTGAGGACGTCACTGCTGATCATTATCCAGAGTATACTAACAAAGAGGGAAATGTAGTTCCCAATTTGGGTGATACTCTATTCAGTGATACATTTATAAAGTTGGATCAGATGGAGAAAAGAGTACGATAAGAATGAGGGTCAAGCCCAAGCCTCAGACGCTGATTTCAACATAAAAAAGGCTGAATGGGCGGCCTGTTTTGCTGAGATCCGAGCCATGCGCACTGCCCAAAAGCCTAATGTCTACACCAAGTTGTATAAAGTCAAGAAACACCTATAGATGTTAGGCAAGAATATAGCATGGGCTTATTTTGAGGATGTGAATGTATATGCCATGAAGAGAGAAAAGGGCATGGAGTACTTTAGATTCCCACACGATCTAAAGACTCTCTCAGGTTTTGAGCTCAACCAGCTGGCACACCTAAAGTTGCTATATGCTAATCCAAAGAAAATGTCAGGTTGGTTTGAGGCTGCTTTGAGGAAAGAGTACCACACCAGGTGGGTTAACTTCAGACCTCAACAACCGACGAGGTACATCAGACGGTCTGAAGTTGATTCCATTACTGGAAAGCCTAAGATAGTGTTGAGTGGAGTCCTCCATGCACAATGTCAAAAATACATCTAAGGGAAATGCCACAGAACTTCACTCCACACTTCAAGTGGTGGTACTACGATTGGAGAACAGGTGAAGCTTTAATAGTCTTGGAAAGGGTGAGCCAAATGGATACTATTCGGGTATTTGACCCAATGTGGCTGACTAACTTGTCTGTTGATGATGTATACAAATTATACAAGTTGATACTATTCTATGATTTGCAAAACATTGTACAAGCCCTCCAGTTTCAAAATGTTATAAGACTTTGTTTTGCATTTGAAATAAATGCCGAAGCTACAAGAGAGGAAAAGTACAAGAAGTTTGAAAAGTTGATGAAGAATGATAGACAATGATGTTAACTAGGTCCAAGGGGGAGTTTGTTGATACATGTGAACCTAGTTTAGGAGCTTAATGTAATATGTCTATCATGTCTTACATATATGTAATTGCATGGATATGAATGAAACACAATGTGTGGTTGATGCATATAATGTTTAATATTCCATTCTTTATTGTGTAATAACGCATATTGAAGTAACTATATAGGTTTGTGGTTGTTTACATAATTCTTAGTCCATAATGGTTGAGAAATGTGATTAAACTTAATCGTGTGAAGTTCTCATGTGAATGGACCATGCTAATGGACCATACACATGAATACTTCATGCTAATGAACCAGTCGCATGACTGAGCCAGGAGACTGGACCAGTCGCACGATTTAGACATAAGATTGGCTCAATCGCACGACTGAACCCTTAGTCGTGTGGATGGATCAATCGTATGATTCAGTCGCATGACTGAACCATGCTAATGGTTCAGTCGTACGATTGGAAGACCATAGCCTATAAATACAACTTAATTCGTGGAAAAACATAAAAATTCGAATACCTATGCACACAATCGTACCCTAGCCGTCCAGAGACTCAAGAAAACATGTTCCAAGTTCATAGATCACAGTTTATCATTCTTTAATCATCCTTAATGTTACACTAATCGTTAGATTGATCTGAACTATGTTCTCCCTGATTGGAACACCAATCAAATATGATTACGCACTATTTGAGTTAGTATACGTGCAAAATTAGTTAGTACTCCGTACGTACACGGTCCTAACAAGATGTTGATACATGTGAACCTAGTTTAGAAGCTTAATGTAATATGTCTATCATGTCTTACATATACGTAATTGAATGGGTATGAATAAAATACAATGTGTGGTTGATGCATATAATGTTTAATATTTCATTGTTTATTTTGTGATAACGCATATTGAAACTAACTATTTAGGTTTGTGGTTGTTTACATAATTCTTAGTCCGTAATGGTTGAGAAATGTGTTTAAACTTAATCGTGTGAAGTTCTCATGCGAATGGACCATGCTAGTGGACCATACGCATGAATACTTCATGCTAATAAACCAGTCGCATGATTGAGCTAGGAGACTAGACCAGTTGCATGATTGAGACATAAGATTAGCTCAATCGCACGACTGAACCCTTAGTCATGCGGATGGATCAACCGTATGATTCAGTCGCACGACCGAACCATGCTAATGGTTTAGTGGTACGATTGGACCCTAACCTATAAAACCATTTAATTCATGGAAAAACATAACAATTCGAATAACTACGCACACAATCATACCCTAGCCGTCCAGAGACTCAAGAAAACCTGTTCCAGGTTCATAGATCACAGTTGATCGCTTTCTAATCATTCTTAATGTTACACAAATCGTTAGATTGACCTGAACTATGTTTTCCCTAATTGGATTACCAATCAAATAGGATTCCACACTATTTGAGTAATATACGCGTAGAATCAGTTAGTACTCCGTATGTACACGGTCCTAACATAGACTTGAAATAATGTTTGTCGTGTGTTTTTGGGCTAGGTACCAATCTGATCCAAAAGAGTCTTATCTGAATACTGTCAAGAGAATCTTCAGAAATTGAAAAGGGGAACCTGCCCTTGGACTTTAGTATCAAAGGATGGTGATTTCACTCTCTACTCATATTTAGATAATGACTTTGGAGGATGCAACAATAACAGAAAATCCACAACTAGTGAATGTAAGTTCTTAAGACCAAGACTTGTTTCATGGAAGTACAAGAAGCAAAAAAATCTATATGTATCACAGCTGAGGCTCAGTACATAGTAATTTCAGTTGGTTTCTCACAAGTACTTTGGTTGCTAAACCAATTGCTTGATTATGGTTACAATTTCCTTCAAACCCCAATTTATATTGATAATTCAGCTCCTATGTTTATCACTACTAATCCAGTTCAACATAGCAAAACAAAGCATATTTAAATCAAATACCATTTTCTGAGAGATTGCTCAGAAAAAGTGTTCAATCAAGTTAATCAAAGTGGATACAACAAATCAGCTTGCTAATTTATTCACTAAATCCTTTAATTCAATTAGATTTAATTTTCTAATTGAGTCTTTGGCATTATTAACTTGTTGGGTTTTGCCACATGTTAATCAAGCTATTTTAACCATTTAAACTTTAAAAATTCATAGAGGAAAGGTGTCAAAGATATGGTTAGTAATCTGAAAAATTTTCACCATTTTGAACACAAACAAAACCCAAGAAAGGATCAAAAACATATATGAAATAGTGTGCTATCAAACAAAACAAAACCAACCATAGGGTGTTCATAGAAACAACCTTTCTAGAACAAGTGTTGTAGATGTTAGGGAGGAAGATGAAGATGATGATGATGTTGAATATCCAGCCCCCAAGAGAGAGAGAGCCTCAAGTTGTGATACCCACAAGTCTTGCAAACACCTTTCAAGTTAGG
>BJCM01207334.1:0-12330 GCA_018326385.1 Flaveria bidentis
CCTTTTCATTCTACTCAAGACCCAACAGGATCTTCACAATCTCAACCACCATCAAACCCTTGAAGTACATAGGCTATATAATCCTTAGGGAGAGTATTGTTAGACACTGAAAGGATCATACATGCCAATTCAAGTAGTGGGTTGATGGTTAATCTACTGAAAACTCATTAAGTCCAAGAACCAATGTGGATGAAGAATCTGCTACAAGAAAAGAAGACAAGTGTCGGCTACCCATATTTGTATATGCGGATGACCATAGAACAAATACCGATAAGTTTTTGTTCTTATGCATTAACAAATGCTAATAGCCAAACAAATGATGACAAGTACTATATACATCCGCATTTACTAATGCGAATGTTCAACAACAAATGCGCATAAGTGTTTGTTCATTCGCATTTCTGATGACCAAACACCAATGCTGAAAATGAACAGAAGAATTGCTGATGAAGACTTTTGCAGTTAGACTAGTTCTCTGATGTATAGGTCAGGGGTAGTTTAGTCTTTTTATACAGGCATGTATCAACCTATAAATAGAATAGAAAACCTCATATGTGAGGTGAGTATTGATAGATATTAGACAATTAGAATATTTTGACAATGTGTAATGTGTTACTGTTTAATGCAAAACCCTGACATTCATTGTATCTGTTTTTCACCTTGATTAATACAAAGAGCATTTATGAGTATTTCTTGAATTTAATGTTCTGTGATTGTTTGATTTCGCCCTACAATCATTTATTCAATCATCATATTCGATACTTGTTGATTCACATGAACAGAGAATATCATTCTCACACCCAGCCAATAAAAAGAAATTGAGCTTGGATGCCATTTTGGTAAATAAATATATCAGATTCATTGAGCTTGGATCTTAGGATTCGTCTCGTTTAGATCAAGAAATCAGTGTGTGAATCAAAGAACAAAAAGATGGATAATAATAATATTATGATTTCATTGATGTTTGATGGAAAAGTTACAATGAGAATCATAGATGGCTGATGAAATCAAACCCACCCAAAGAGGACTTCTCCTTGGGTGATGATTCACATCATGAGAAACACACACAAAAAAGCCACACTTGCAAAAATACACTAGTGGGTCTATTTATATTATTATTACAACATGACCTAATTTTTATTTTTCTAAATGTCTAGATCTTGAATTTGTCATGTAGAATTGTCTTGTATTGTTGTTTTTATTGTAATCAACTTGGTCTCTAAACTCGTATAATGAGATCTTCAATCTACTGTGATTATGATTTGGTAAGATTCAATTTATCCCATTGTTGAACCCCAACACTTTAGTTTAACTTTTTACAATAATTGTTGGGTGTTGTCATACATACTTATACAAATATATTTTTACTTGTTATGTCATTCTTTTTAAACTTTGAGATAAATAAAATTTAAATATTTTGTTTTCTTTTTATCTTTTTTATGTTTTTTATCATAAACTTGTATTATAATAATATTAGTTTTGTCAGGACTATTTACGTACGGGATACTAACAGATTCTATATGAGACCAGATCAAATAGTGCGGAATCCTATTTGATTGGCGATCCAATCAGTGAGAACGTTATCTCGATCGATATAAAAATGAAAAAAACGTTAAGAACGAGTAGGAATCGATCAAGAACGTACTTTGAAGTTGGATTGGCTAACTTGGACGTTACGGACGGCTAGGGTTCGTGAAATTATGAAGTGTTTCGAATTAGTTATTAATTGTTAGATTTTTCCACGAATTAAGTGGTATTTATTGGTTTGTAGTTTTCATTCGTACGACTGAACCATTAGCATGGTTTAGTCGTGCGACTGAATCATGGGATTGAGTCATACACACGATTGAAGGTTTAGTCGTGCGACTGAGTCAATCTTATGTCTCAATTATACGAATGATCCAGTTTCCTGGTGCAGTCGTGCGACTGGTCCATAAGCATGATGTATTCATGCGTATGGTCTATAAGTATTATCCATTAGCATGAATACTCATCCGACTAGATTGAACACATTTCTCAATCATTATTAACTAAGAACTATGTACAATAACTTCAATCCTATATAAAAATTTCATACATAAGAATTATACTTGACACAATAATAATTTGAAATAATTAAACATTAATAAACATCAACCACATATTATATTTCATTGAACCAATAATTACATATGTGTAAGACATGAAAGACGTTTATATTTAAGCTCATAAACTAGGATCAACATGTATCTACAAACTCCCCCTTGGTCCTAGTTTACTCTATCGTCTAACACTCTTCACATTTCTCCTCTTTTGTAACTCCTGCATGTATTTCAAATGTAAAGCAGAGTCTTATCATGTGTTGGAACTAGGGAGCTTGTACAATATCCTGCGTGTCATAGAATAGTGGCCACTTGTATAATGTATAGACATCTTCAGCAGAAAAGTTTGTAAGCCACATTGGGTCGAATACCCTGATAGTATCAATCTTTCCACCTCTGCTCAAAACTATGACCGCTTCGCCCGTTCGTCAATCGTAATACCACCATTTGAAGTGTGGAGTGAAGTCTTGAGGCATTTCCTGTAAGGGAATCTTTGACATTGTGCGCGGGGGACTCCACTTCAGCACCACTTTAGGTTTTCCAGATATAGGGTCCACTTCAGATTTACGGATGAACCTCATAGGTTGTTGAGGTCGGAAGTTTACCCACCTGGTGTAGTATTCCTTCTTTAACGCAACCTCAAACCATCCTGACATCTTCCTTGGATTAGCATACAGAAGATCTAATCATGCTAGGCGGTTGAGCTCAAAACCAGGAAGAGTCTTCAGATCATGAGGATATCTGAAGTACTGTATCCCCTTCTCTCTCTTAACTACATAAACTTCTAAGTCTTCAAAATATACCTATGCTATAATCTTTCTTGACACTTTCTGATGTCTTTTGACTCTATAGAGCTTGGTGTAGGCATTCAGCTTTGGCGGCGCGCATTGGGCTTTCATCTCAACAAAACAATCGGCCCATTCAGCTTTCTTTAAGTCGACATTAGCATTCAAAGCTTGGGCTTGGCTTTCATCTTTTTCTTTCTCCTTTTCCATCTCCTCTAGTTTCTCAAATGTAGCACTGCCAAAAGTATCACCCAAGTTGGGGATAACATTGTCTTTGTGGTCATTGTACTCTGGATAATGCTCATTTGTGACATCCTCGATCTCAATCTCATCTACATCGTTCAGCTCATCATCACTCACAACATCAACTTCTGGAGCATCTTTGACAAGCTCGTCAGGATTCAGTCTGAACATTTCAGTGAGCTGCTTGTCTGTTAGATCATAAATAATCTCTCCCTCCTTTGGAGTGTGGCTCACAGATCTTCTGACAATCCCTTGCAAGTCAAGAATCATGTTAATTTGAGTCTTGACTTGCTGAAGGGGGATGACATCATACTCATCTTGTTGTTTTATTTCATCTATTTGATTAAACATTTAACACATCACACATAAGTCATTAATCAAGACATTAAAGCATAAACAACCATAGATAAAAATTAATTACATTAGTATAATAAATAATTCAAGTACAAAAGTTTTTAAATACAAATACATCTAATCATTACTTTTGTCTTGATATGTTGTTTCTTCAGCTGGAGGAGCTGAGGATGATGCTCCTTGATCCTGGTTTTGTTTTGTGCGCCTCTCTTGAGCTTGAGTGGAGGCTGATGCAGCAGCATCACCTTCTTGATCATTATCATCCTCTTTATCTTTACCCCTCGATCCTCCTTCATCAACATCTTCTTCTTCATCAGATTCATCTTCATCCTCATCATCATCATCGTCATCACCATCCTTAATCTTTAACGGCTCATTCTTTGATCCCTTAAGCTTTAGCAATATCTTCTTATTCTTCTTCTTGAGATCCTCTATCCTCTTTACCGACACCAACACCAGCTCATTTTGACTTTTTAGTGTGTGGTGGGCTCGGCCTAACATTCTCTTGTACTGAGTGTTCTTCTTACTCAGATGTACCATCTGCTGTGCCTGAACTGCATTCACCTCCATCAACTGGTTTAGCTGTGTAGACTTCACATATTGCTCTGTTCGACACTCCAACCTTATATCTTGATCAAAACTTTATGTTAGACTTCGTGTTTAGACTCATTAGATTCCCAGGGACTCTAAATATCACTTAATGTCCTTTATATCAACGATTATGTCCATTTAAGTGGTCTATTTGAAGAGTTATTTTGATTTCTTGATTTTAATCGATTAGGTCATGTATGGTTTGATTATACCAGTCATTATGGTCAATTTCAGTCTCACAATACCTGTAGATGAATGAGCAAATCAGTTAGGATCAGAATCAGTGAGTAATCAAAGTAATCGAGATTTGGGCAGAGTGTTTGTCTATGAGAATATTTTGAGAGCTTTGAAGGATTGTAAGGAATGCGACCGACTAACCCCTCTATTTATATTGTTTTAGTGTTCAGTAAACAAGAGCTTTGAAGGGTTGTAAGTAAACGAGATTTAGGCAGAGTGTTTGTGTATGAGAAGATTTGGGCAGAGTGTTTGTGTATGAGAAGATCACCATTTTCGTCGGGTGCCACGTCATTGTTCGTGGCAATTGGAGTTCTAGAAGCTGAAGCATTCTCCATGTCGAACCAACTGAGGATATCACCTACATATTTGGACTAATGCAGGAAGCTTCCTTTTAGTATCTGATCCACCTGTAATCGAAGGAAGAACTTCATCTCCCCCATGGCACTCATCTCAAACTATGCTTTCATTAAATTTTCGAATTCTTTACATAATTCTTCATTTTTGGAACCGAAGATTATATCGTCACATATATCTGTACCAGCAGTAAGTCACCATCTTTTTCTTTGATGAATAACGTGTAGTTAATAACCCCTCTGCGAAAACCATGTTTCACTAGATGAGTTGAGAGTTTCTCATACTAGGCTCTAGGGGCTTGATGGAGCCCATAGAGAGTCTTGTCTAGTTTGTAAACTCTATCCCGATGATAAGGATCCTCAAATCCTTTGGGTTGACTGGCTTAGACTGTCTCACAGATTTCACCATGAAGGAATGCACTTTTTACATCTAGTTGATAGACTTTAATCTTCATGTAGGATGCATAGGCTAGAAAGATACGAATAGCTTCCATCTTACCCATAGGTGCAAACACTTCATTGTAGTCAATGCCTTCCACTTGTCTAAACCCTTGAACCACAAGTCAAGCCTTATTTCTGATTATGACTCCTTGGTCATCCTTCTTACACTTCAAGACCCATTTAGATCCAATTACCTTAGCACCTTTTGGTTTGTCCACAAGGGTCCATACTCCTAACTTCTTGAAATGTAGGAGTTCTTCTTGCATAGCAGTAACCTATGCCTCATCGATTAAGGATTCACTTACATATTTTGGCTCAAATTAATACATAAAACATCAATAAGCACCATCGTGAAGATAGCCTTTTTCCATGACTGAGGCATAATCAGCAGAGTATAGCTGATTTCGGGTCTACACTCCCGATAGTACACCCCCAATGATGTTGTCCAGGGGATGATACATATTGATTCGAGATCCCGGAGTGGTGGGAATAACTACTTCCTGATTCAGATTTTGAATTCCAGGTTCAGTATCAGTAGCTGTTGGAGTATGAGTTTCGAAAGTGTCAGAGGCATCAAGATCTGATGCTTGTGTACTTTCATTAGCAGGAACATGTTCCTCCTGGTCCACATTTTCAGTCTCCACTACTTCATCATCAGAGGAGGAGTTGCTTACATCAAGCTCTCCCCCTGAAGGACTAGAAGAATCGTCTAGTGGAACCGATGCTGTCGAGTCTTATGGAGGAGTGTTCAGAACATTATACATCATTTTAGTCGATAACTCATCATCAAGAAGGGAGGGAGGTAGGTTGAAGGACTTAAAAAATCCATCATAGTCGATGAAGAATGAAGGTCCTTTTCCAGAAGAGGAGTGGTGTATCTTTGAACATCAACACTAAACCACACTTCAACCTCACCCGTTGAGTTGTTATAAAGTCTCTTGTCTGGTATATTGTATCCGAGAAAGATGCCTTCTTCAGCCTTCTTACTGAACTTCCCAGTCTGAGTTTTCTTCAGCAACATGTAGTGTGCACCAAATGGTTCGAGATACTCCAAGTTTGGTTTACGTCACTGGAGAAGCTAATAACATGTTTTACCGTGACGTTTGACCACCAAGACTCTATTGAGAGTGTAACATGCATTAGCCACTGCCTCGTTCCAAAATTGAATAGGCAGTTTGGAGTCGGCTAACATCCTTCTTGCTGTCTCTATCAAGCTCCAATTCGTTCTCTCAGTAACCCCATTCATTTGTGGAGTGTAGGCAGAAGTAAATTGATGTACAATTCCTTTCTCTCTACAGAATTCCTCCATCCATTGATTCTTGAACTCTGTTCCATTGTCTGAACGAATCTGCCTTACTTTCAGCTTGTTGAGTGATTCCAAAATAGTTACTAGATGTTTGAATGATTCAAATGTCTCTGATTTGGATTTCAGAAACATCACCCCAAGAGAATCTTGAGTAATCATCAGTTACTACATAGCAGTACAGATCTCCAGCAATGCTCTTTGTGCTGACTGGGTCAAATAGATCCATGTGTAAAAGCTCGAGAGGAAGGTCAATTGAAGTACCTTTCTTTGCCTTGTGGGACTTCTTGGTTTGTTTCACTTTCTTACATGCTACGCAAAAATCCGGAAGCTAGAAATTTTTGACAGTTACTCAATTCACTAAATCATTATGTATCAGATGATTCATCATCCTAGGATTAATGTGTCCCATTCTCCTATGCCAGGAGACTGAGTCCCTCTCTGTTGCCTTTGACAAGAAACATTGGATAGTGTTCTCCGTTATGAAGGCCTTTGATAGATCCAAGACATACAAATAATTATATATTAAAGCTAACAATAAGACTTTATGTAGATACATGTGTACCTAGTATATGAACTTAATGTAAAATGTCTTTATTGTCTTACACATATGTAATAGAATGGGTACTCAATGAAATACAATGTGTGGTTGTGCTTATAATGTTTATTATTTCATTGATTAGTAGTTTAACGCTTATTGAACTGACTATATAGGTTTGTGGTTGTTTGAATTAATCTTAGTAATGTAATGATTAAGAAATATATTCAAACTTAGTAATATGAAGTTCTCATGTGAATGGCCCATGCTAATGGACCATAAGCATGAACAACTTCATGCGAATGACTCAGTTGCACGACTGAACCAGGAGACTGGATCTGTCCCACAATTGTAACATGAGATTGGCTCAGTCGCACGACTGAACACTCAGTCATGCGAATGGATCAACTGCATGGCTCAATCGCACGACTGAACCATGCTAATGGTTCAGTCACACGAATGAAAAACCCTAACCTATAAAGACCACTTAATTCGTGGAAAAAGAGGACACTTCGAATATATACATACCCTAGCCATCCAGAGACCTCTAAGAACTTGTTCCAAGTTCATAGATCGCACTAGATCAATTACCAATCGTTCTTAACGTTTAGATTCAATCTACAATTGTTTCTACGTGCGTTCTCACTGATTGGATCGCCAATCAAATAGGATTCCGCACTATTTGATTCGGTATACAAGTTTATTAGTTAGTATTTCATTTAATACACGATCCTAACAAGTGGTATCTGAGCTTTGGCTGTTGATTTACGTGTGATTCAATCGTTTTTGATACAAAAATTGTGTTTTTTCACTAAAAACGCAATCTTTTTGTGTCAAACGGTGTTTTACACGTCTCCAGTTCGTAAAGTTAACTTTTTCCGGCATACGGTAATTAGGGTTAGTGAAAATTCGTGTTTTTGCGTCCAAAATACCTTAAACCGTCGAATTTTCAAAATCCAGCAGCTTCAGTCCCTCGATTGACTCAATCTCACGACTGAGTTCATACGCATCCCTCATCCGCACGATTGGACTCATTCGTACATCCATTCGTATGACTGAACTGTCTAGTCGCATTATCCATTCGCACCTGTCAATTCACCTGATTGATCCATCCGCATTGTTCAATCGCCCGAATAGCCCAATCGCACACCTCTATTCGCACTAGTTAAGCAGTTTGTTTCCAAAGTTTAAAGTTAATAGTAATGGAGGATTAGTATTCAGCGTTCATCGCGGGGAGAGACTTAAGGATCCAGAATCTATTGCTTCTGGAAAATGAAGTGGGGAATCATAATAAACCACCTAAGCTAATCACGTTAGATGATTATCCACAGTGGAAGCAAAGATTTGAGATTTACTTGAATGGCGTAGATCCCAATCTGTGGGAGTCAATAGAGACTGGGTATAGCATGCCTGTAGGTACAGACGGTGTCAAAATTACATTAGGGGGCATGACTGATGGACAAAAGGTTAAGTACAATGCTGAGAAGAAAGTCTATGCTTTGCTCACTCAGTCAATTTCGAAGGACATTTTCCATCAATTTTCTGAGAACAAGCAAGCAAAGAAGCTATGGGATGCATTGGAAAAGAGGTATGACGGAAATGCATCGCTAAAAGCTCTAAAGGCTAAAGCGTTGAAGAAGGAGTTTGACAACTTCTCATCAATGGGAAAGGAGAGCTTGGACGATGTAATTGATTGGTTCTATCACTTAATGAGTGAGCTGCACACTCATGGAGTTACCACTTCTATGGAAGACAAAGTCTCAAACTTTGCCGATGGGTTGCCTGAAAAGTGGGTTTCTTTTGTCTCCAACCTCAGACAGAATGATATGCTCGCAAAGTTAGACATCAATGACTTCATTCGAAGCTGAGAGAGGAGGAATTAAGGATGAAGTATAGGGCACAAAAGTCTACTTATGATCAGAACCCAGCCTTGTACAACTCAACTCCTCAAGCCAAAATGTCTGGAGCTACACTATAAACAACTTTTGTGTTGAGTTCAGCTGGTCCATCTCAAGTCTCTTCTTCAGGATCTGACATGTCAGGGTCGTCTAGTACCCAATACATCGCACCTGAAGCAAATGTTACAAAACTGAAGTCCGAGAATCTCAGGAATGTGACTGTTGAGGTAGCAAAAGAGCACATGGATCTCTTAGCAGCTGTCGTCCACTCCTATGATGGGCTAGTTGCTGGGAAAATTGGGAACTGCCATCTGGCAGATGAGGACTACGAGCAGGTAGATGAGATAGAGTTAGAGAGGATGGACATAATGTGGGCCTTAACAAGTGTTGTTCGGAGAGCTAAGAAGTTTGTCAAGAAAACTGGACAGAACTTGGTTGCTACTAAGGACACAACTTTCGGTTTTGACAAGTCCAAGGTTACGTGCTTCAACTGTGGGGAAAAGGGGCACTTCAAACGTGAGTGTGTGAAGCCCAAGAAGACAGGGAATGGGAACCCATTCTCATCCTTCAATCGTCAGGATAAACCCACTAGTAGTCCTACTTCGTCAAGCAAGGATCCTAAAGCCTTGACTGCTCATCATGACGAAGGACAGGATTGGAGCTTTCAGTTTGTCTCTCCGGGAGAATCCGACATTGCTAGTGTTGTGGATTTAGATGACGACTCAGCTAGTGAAGGTGATATTGCAGTGGAACTTGCGATGTCAAATATTGAAGAAATTGCAATTGTGATTGATCACCTACCTGAAGAAGGGACAAGTTCAACATGTTCAGAATAATTAGAACCAGAAAAGTCAGACTCCGCTTTGATGGCTGATTCATCCACACCCTCTTAGGTAAGTACCACTGAACAATTATTTGATAATCATGTATGCTTGGAATGTAATAAATTTAGGGAAAGCATTGACTTAAAATTTTCTAGGTTATTAGATCACAATGATAGCTTAGTAAGTGATTTACAACTGTGCATAAAAGCCAATAGAATTTTAAAACAAAATAAGCATAGTTATAAAGAAAAGATAGAACTGTTGAACAAACAACTTAGGGAAACTGAAGTTGTAGCCTTTAACCAAGCTAATGACATTAACTTCTATCTTAACTCCCTAGAAGACACTAAAAAACAAAAGGCAGTTTTAGAAGTAGAAGTTAATTCATTAAAGCAAAAACTGCATAGTTGGACGAGTTCTTCACACATAGTTCAGCACTTAGTGAGAGAACGTAACAATGGGGAGGGTTTGGGTTATAAAGTGGTTCCACCACCACATGAGACCTTGATGAATGCTAAAACTAAACCAATAAATAACAACCCAATCAAGGATCATATGGTGTCCACTCCTCTAGTAAGTGATCCAGATTCCACATGTAAACCAAATGAATCAGGCACTAAACTAAAGGATGCCACTTCAAAATCACAAGGCAAAATGTCCTATGTCAATCTGGACAAACAATTTGAAAAGGTTAAAGTTAAGTCTGGGTCAACCAAGTCTAATTCTGAACCCAAAAAGACCAAACAAGATAACCACCCTCGTGCTTCATGTCTAAGTCCAGAGAAACAAAAGGTAAAAGATGCTAAAAATGTTCAAACAATTAATTTTGTTAAACAAAATAAAACATCTAAGAAAGAAATGCCAAAACCCAAACAAAACAATGTCACATGAGTGTCCCATATTTCTCCACAGAAACATTTAAATCGTCAAGTTGAAAGTAGATCATGCTACAACTGTGGAAAGTATGGACACATTGCGTCTTATTGTCCTCATTATCAGACAACAAGAAGAAGGTTGAACTTTACGACACTAAGGTAAGCTCTTCCAAAGAAGATCCATGACTCCACCAAAAAGAGTCATTGAACCTAAAGTTCAACCTATCAACCAGTCGTCTATTTGTCACAAACAGGCCTTGCATAAGACTGGCTTATGGAAAGAGAAATCTATCCATGAATCTGATAATGACAACAAGAAGACCATAGATCTTCCCTCACCCTTAAAAGGTCAATGGGTGGAATTTATGATGTGTGATGCCTCTGGGTCACCCAAGCCAGTTAAAGCTTGGGTCCCTAACCTCAACATGATTTCCATTGAATATGCAAGGTGTTCGCTATAGTGCTGAGACTAATACTTGGATCGTAGATAGTAGAGCATCTAGGCACATGACTGGAAACCGGGAACTCCTGTCAAACGTCAAACAAATTAAAGGGGGTCATGTTTCCTTTGCGGAAAATAAAGGAGGTTATATCACAGCTCAAGGGGAGATAGGGAACGAGAAACTAAAGTTTGATAAGGTAAACTATGTTCAACAACTTCAAAACAATTTACTTTCTATGTCCCAAATATGTGACAAGGGTTTTAAGGTAGTTTTTGATAACAAAAAGTGCTATGTCCTGAAAAAGGGCTATGTGATCCCGGAGGACCAAGTCTTAATGTCTGCCTCAAGATATAATGACCTTTATGTCTTGAATCTATCAAAGGCCTCCACAACTGATCATCAAGTACAGTGCTTTCTGTCAAAAGCTACCGAGAAGGATTCAATCTCCTGGCATAGGAGAATAGGACACATCAATCCACGGAAGATGAATCACTTAATCTAGAATGATCTAGTGAGGGGAGTAAATGTCAAAAACTTCAACTCCCGGATTTTTGTGTCGCCTACAAGAAAGGCAAACAGACAAAAAAGTCTCATAAGGAAAAGAAGGTTCATTCCATTGAACTGCCTCTTGAGCTTCTCCACATGGATCTGTTTGGTCCAGTCAGTACAAGAAGCATCGCAGGCGACTTGTACTGCTATGTAGTTTGCAGACGACTACTCAATATTCTCTTGGGTGGTGTTTCTGAAATCAAAATCAGAAACATTTGAATCATTCAAAGAGTTAGTAACTACATTGGAGTCTCTCTACAAGCTGAAGGTCAGACAGGTACGCTCAGATAACGGAACCGAGTTCAAGAATCAATGGATGGAGGCTTTCTACAAAGAAAATGGATTTGTGCATCAGTTCACGTCCGCCTACACTCCTCAGATGAATGGCGTTGCTGAGAGAAAGAATCACAACTTAATAGAGACATCACGGACAATGCTAGCAGACTCGAGCTACCAATCCAATTTCGGGATGAGGCAGTTGGTAATGCGTGTTACACGTTAAATCGAGTTCTGGTAGTTAAACGCCATGGCAAGACGTGTTACGAGTTACTTCAATGACGTAAACCAAATCTAGAGTATCTCGAACCGTTTAGTGCACCCTGCACATTACTGAAGAAAAATCAGGAGGGAAAGTTCAGTGAGAAGGCTGAAGAAGGAATTTTTCTTGTATACAACATACCAAATAAGAGAGTCTACAACAACTCAACGGGCCAAGTAGAAGTGTGGTGTAATGTCGACGTTCAGAGATACACCACCCCTCCTGCTGGAAAAGGACCCGCTTTCTTTTTCGACTATGATGGATTCTTCAAGTCCTT
>BJCM01207335.1:0-10883 GCA_018326385.1 Flaveria bidentis
AAGAGAAGTGGAACTTAATTAAAATGTTAACAAGTCTTGCAAGCTTATAGGAGGGACACGACCATGTTGTCGTTAGCTCAACTATGATGCGGGTTAGCTACCCTATGATGCACACGGGGCCAGTCAATTGAGATTGGCGGACCTTTGCAACGTACCCTAGGTGATTGGGCCGGCCTTGTATACAGTAATCAGAGCCCTTCGAGGGAACCAGAGGGCCCATCACCATTTTCCCCCGCACACATAGTTTAGGGTATTGCTCATCGGTCCACATAGACAGTGAAAGATAAAAATAAAAGAGTAGAGAATAAACAAGGCATACAGTAAAGAGAAGAAGCATTACCTGATTGTATAGTTAATACGTGCTCACGTATAAAGAGATGAATTTTCATAGAAAGAGTATTTTCATATGTGTACCTTACAGAAAGTATTTTTGTTACTTTTAAAACTAGAACTCACTCAGCAATGTTGACTTTTATACATTTTCTGTTGGCAGGTAAATATTGCTGAGGATGGCATGAGGGTGAAGCTACTCGGCAGGAAAAGACCGACATCGATTCATACTTGTTATTGTTGTTGTTTTGTAATGCAATTAAATAATTCTTTTGTAATCGGCTAAACAATAGTGTATTGCTCAACAACAGTGTTTTAATGAAATGAATGGTTTTTGTTAAAATAATTCCGCTGCTTAAGCTTGTAAATTTATAATGTTTAATGTATTTAATGCTGTGAATGACCAACTGTGAGGTCTCCAGGAATGGGGCCTTACATGGGCAATGAACACCAAGCACAACATCTATGCACATCTCGATACTACTTCCCGGAATGCCTATGAGTTCACTGGGATTATTGCTTTCCTACGTAGATTGAGGATATACAAGGCCATCTCTGCTCCATGCACGCCATACAGGTCTATACACTAGGCCTTTTGGGAAGGTACCTTAGTTGACCGGTCGATTGAGCCTCACTATATCCGGAGCTCTATCTTCAGACTAAACATTGAGATCTGTGAAGAAGTCCTGAGGCGAGTCCTAGACTTGGGGGAAGATGCAGCACATCCAACTAAGTTGCATCCACTGCCTGTGCATGGTTGCTTTATGAGGATCAAGTACGCCGGAGACATCAATGTCGGCTTACTAAACAAGAGCAACATGTGCCCCCAGTTCAAGTACTTGGCTCATGTTACCCTAAAGTGTATAGCCTCCAGGTGTGGAGGATTTGACGATATGTCTGACCAAATCTAGAATGTATACAGTGCACTAGTGCTGAACCACCCATTCATTTTCTCTCACATGCTCTTCTCCTACTTAATAGAGAAGGAAGAAGATGATGTTTTGGACAGATATGGGAATAGTGCTATGCAAATGGGTGGTGGTATGGATGACGAAGACTCACAAGAAGCTAATGAAGGTATGATACTGAATGTATAAGACATTGATGCTTATTGGCTTCAGAGGAAGATCTCTTAGGCTTATGAACAGCAGATTGATCCGTAGCAGAGCCAGAAGCTTGCTGAAGAGGTACTAAAGATTCTTGAAGAAGGTGATGACCTTGAAGTTGAAACTAAGCTACGGGTTCACCTTCAGTTTGATTAATTCAGCCTCATAAAGGACCTTTAAGGAATCGTCTGAAGATTGTGTGGTGTACCCGTTTAGCTAGAGCTGAAGAACAAGAACAGAGGAAACAATTTGAAAAAAATGATGGAACTAGGGCCTGTTTTAGTTTCAATATTGGAGTAATTGCATGCCACGAGAGCAACAGCAAAAGAAAGACAGAAAAACTTGGAGAAAAGCATAAGAGAACTTGCAAGGTATTGTTAGAAGATTTGTGAGCTACACTTCCGAAGAGGGAGAGATTATACATGATCTTACGGACGAACAACTCGCTGAAATGTTCAGGCTGAATCCTGACAAGCTTGTAAAAGATGCTCCAGAAGTTGATGTCGTGAGTGATGATGAGCTGAACAATGTATATGAGATTGAGATAGAAGATGTCACTACAGAGCACTATCCACAGTACACTGATCCGGAAGGACATGTTATCCCCAACTTGGGTGAAACATTTGACAGTGGTACTTTTGATAATTTGGATGAAGTGGAGAAAGAAAAAGAGAAAGAAGAAAGCACAACCCAAGCTTCGGACACAAATGTCGACTTGAAGAAAGCTGAATGGGCAGCTTGTTTTGCAGAGATGAAAGCCCAACGCGTGCCGCCAAAGCAGAATGCCTACACAAAGCTCTACAGAGTCAAAAGACATCAAAAAGTGTCAGGCAAGATTATCGCGTGGGCGTATTTTGAAGATTTAAATGTTTATGCTGTGAAAAGGGAGAAAGGAATCGAGTACTTCAGATATCCTCATGATTTGAAGACTCTTCCTGGTTTTGAGCTCAACCGTCTGGCATGTTTAGATCTTCTATATGCAAATCCGAGTAAGGTGTTAGGATGGTTAGAGGCTGCATTAAAGAAGGAATACCACACCAGGTGAGTAAACTTCAGACCTCAACAACCTAAGAGGTACATCTGTAAGTATGAAGTGGATCCCATATCTAGAAGACCTAAAGTGGTGCGGAAGTGGATTCCCCCGTGCACGATGTCAAAGATTCCCTTACGGGAAATGACTCAGGACTTCACTCCACACTTCAAATGGTGGTACTACGATTGGCGAACGGGCGAAGCGGTCATAGTTCTGAACCGAGATGGAAAGATTGATACTATCCGGGTATTCGACTGAAGATGTCTACACATTATACAAGTGGCCATTGTTCTATGACACGTAGGATATTGTACAAGCTCTCTAGTTCCAAGATGTCATAAGACTCTGCTTTGCATTTGAAATAAATGCAGGAGTTACAAAAGAGGAGAAGTACAAGAAATTCCAAGAACGTGTGAAAAGTGTTAGACAATAGAGTAAACTAGGACCAAGGGGGAGTTTGTAGATACATGTTGTCCCTAGTTTATGAGCTTTAATGTAAAAGTCTTTCATGTCTTACACATATGTAATGAATTATGAAATATAATATATGGTTGATGTTTATTTATTTTATATTATTATTGTGTTGAGTATAATTCATATGTATGAACTTATTATATAGGTTTGAAGTTATTATATATAGGTCTTAATTAATAATGATTGAGAAATATATTAAAACTAGTTGGATGAGTATTCATGCTAATGGACCATATTTATGGACCATACGCATGAATACATCATACTTATGGACCAGTCGCACGACTGAACCAGGAGACTGGATCAGTCGTATGATTGAGACATAAGATTGACTCAGTCGCACGACTGAAGCTTTAGTCGTGCGTATGACTCAATCGCATGATTCAGTCGGACGACTGAACCATGCTGATGATTCAGTTGTACGAATGAAAACTACAAACCTATAAATACCACTTAATTCGTGGAAAAATAAAAACACTTTGAATACTTCATAATTTCACGAACCTTAGCCATCTAGAACGTCCAAGAAAACCAATTCAACTTCAAAGTCCGTTGATCGATTCCTACTCATTCTTAACATTTAGTTAACTCTTATATAGATCGGGTTAACGTTCTCACTGATTGAATCGCCAATCAAATAGGATTCCGCACTATTTGATCTGGTTTCATGCATTATCAGTTAGTATTCCGTACGTACACGGTCCTGACATATTGCAAGTGTATTTATCTTTTTAAACCCAAACATCGATTTTCAGGCCCCTAATCATGACACTTTAATTCAAATATATTCAATCAACTATGTGTCTCACACTAAGGAAGCCACAACTCCTCCACCTAATCATGTTTTCAAGTTAATAAGGTAAAAGGATATAACCTACCACTTTATATGAACCAAAATCATTTAAACATAAATTAACGATGGATAATGGATGATATTTTTATTGAGCTTTCTACATATTTTTTTATACCCAACTTAGAGGTTGTATCCATTAAGTCACCGTCCTAATGGAAAACAACTTAAGCTTTGGTAATTTTATGTATTTTCTAACTTAACTTAGAGAGTGTATCAGTAGAGTCACCATCCTTGAGGGTAACACCATAGGCCTCATCTCGATATCTAGATCAAAATGAATGATGGATTTTTTCTAGCATCGCAATTGTGTGCCATTTAATTTAAACACTTTGGTATTGCTTATGATGGCCATTTTATACTATCTAACAATTTCTGTTTTGCTATTTTTCCTAAGATGAGAACTCACAAGAATCATGATTAAGTTTAAGTGTATTAGTCAATCCCAGGGGACCTTTCTACAGTTGGACCTACCCACAAATCCTTAATCAAATGTGCTTAATTTATTTAATTAGCTCATACATATACTATATTTAATACCAATCCTGATTTTACCTATTATCTTTCATTTATTTTTATGCAAATTTCATTTAATTATTTTATGGATTTCTTTAAAACACTTTTTGATTAATTTGAATTATAATTATTATTTTTTAAGACCAATGTACACACCTAGACGCTAGTCTCTATCTCCACACATAGAATCTGCTTTGTCCTTAATGCAGAAATGGATACAAAATAAGACTAAAAAGAAAATAAATTATAAAATAGTTACAAGTAATGAAACAGACTCCTTGGTATATATGATGAAAGCGCATAAAAGCGTGTCTTGTATGTCCAACATACATAATCATATAGCATTTCGGTCACATAATGCAAAACCTGTAAATATAAAATTAAAAAGGAAAATAGAGTAAGACAAGTGTTGTCCCCCAAAAGTTGTCACGGAGTCGTGCCCCATGAGTCACGAGGGTGTGACCACCCCAATCATGGGGTCGTGCCCCCAAAACTTCTGAGCATACGAGCCAACCAACTTGCGTAAGCATTGTACTAGCACAGGTCTTACCTTTTAGGAATGTGATCATGTTTAAACATTCTAGACAAGCCTATAAATAGGAGTTCTTTTGTAACTTTGGGAGTAGCTTTAGGGATGTGAAGTGCTAGTGTTCCCTTTCGGGACCCCAAATTTTGGATGTCCTTAGAAGATTTTGGAGGTATATTCAACACTTAGAAGAAGCTCGGGATCGTTTAACATCATCCATAGTGGATAATCAGTTTGATTGTTCTAATTTATCGATGATTTCACTACTATCTTTTATCCTTATTGTTATGTTCAAGCTCATTATGAGCTAAACTTCACTTATTACCCTAATTTAGTGAAACCTTATTTAATTTGTGATTAACTAATCGTGTGGTTTATGTTATGTAAATGTTATAGTAACCGTGAGTAAACTTTTGATAGATAGCATCTATATTTGGATGAGGAATTATAAACTTATGATTTGTAATTTGAATGCCATACAAGGTTGAAAAATGTATGAACTAACTACTATTAAAACTATCAAATTTCAGGAGTCTTATTATAACTTTGTAAAATACCATATGATACAAATGATAGGAAGTTTAATAGTTTATATTAACATATAACTATTAAGTAAAAAGATACTGAGTGAAAAAGATATAATTACATATACTATAATTATTAAGTAGAATAAATTAATAACTAGAATAACTTCGGGTATATGTTCGGGTAAAATGGTATGCTTAATCGACTAATCGGATATGGTATACAATGCAATCCCAGGCGTGTCCCGTACCTGTAAAAAAATAAAAAATCAAGCTCATACCTAGTCGCATACCCGCTTACCCGATCCCATACTTGTCCTAAGTGTCTTGGGTTTCATGTGTTCCCGTCTGGTTCAGGTTTGATTGGAATCCTTATATGGTGCCAATTGTTACTACATCAAAATCCGAGTTGGGTACTATCATCGTGTATAGCTGTTACGAGCCTCACAAGCCAGTCCAAACATAGATCCTAATTGCAACATGAAAATAACTCTTTAGAAGGTGATCTAGAGGCGAGCTTTGGGAAGACACTATGACGCTAAAGTCAATAAATTATCAAATATAAAAGTGTATGTAAGTAAATGAAAAATATAAAAGTATATAGATACATAAGTTGAACATGACGAATAAGTTGGCCGGAAGGTTCAACTAACCACTATAAACTTAGCTATGACCAGACCTATTAAGATTAGGTTGGCTGGAGATTGCCAGACTTAATCAATGCTTGTTGGACCAGTCTTAGAAGGAAGAATATAATGGTATAACCAGACTCACCAGCCTTAGCACGTATGATCTCGTTTGACATAATGTTTGATAAGAAGGAATGATAAGAGGAAACTCTTTCTAGAGAGATTAGATGCTTAGTATGTGATATACTAAGGAAAAAAATGAGATCCTCCCTAGTGAAGGGCTAATCCTCTTATTAATAGAGGAGTCACCCAACCCTAATGGGTTTGTTTGATGTAGGCTAGGTCAGCCCAGTAAACTATTCAATTTAAGTCATGTGGTTGGCTCGTTATAGGACATATGTCATCAGATGACTATGTATGTATTCTCATTTAATGATCCTATGCATTCTCAAGGAATTATAGAAGGTTTCAAGTGGAGAAGGAAGATTATAAATGATATAATATCTTTCAAGTGGAGAATGGAGATTATAAATAATATAATATCGACTACAATTTGGAACATTTGAAAAACGAGGAATGACTTGATTAATTGTTGGATCAAGTAGAAGGATGGTGCAACTAAAACCATTTCACTTAGTTTATTTTCATGAAGATAAAAGAAGACTTCCAAAGGAAATAGAGTCTCTTCCGAGGTTTAAGTAAAAGATCAACTTCCGAAGACAAACTCTGCTTCCGACGATAGAAGTATTCACTTCCGAAGATCAAGTTTAAGAAGTAAAGATCAGAAGACTACTTCTGAAGTTTGAAGAAAAGCAAAAGTCCTTAAAGCCTTGGAAGAAGCAGCCTCTTGCGAAGTATAAGTGGCTTTGGAAAAACAAGTTCTTCCGAAGCCATTTAACCTTCGGAAGACACTGCTATGAACCGGTAGACATAAGTATGGTCTCTGACAATCCCTTGCAGACCTCTAAGATACTGCATGGTGCTTTCTCAAAAGCCATGTAGTTGACCTTACTTTATTTTACTGTTCACCTTTTGTAAGATAGCACAATTGCCAACTTTAGTTGGTGACAAAAGATAAGTCATGGACATGTCATGACTACCATATCTTAGATAAGACATTATCTAATATACCTTAACTTTAGTACTGTAGTATTTGCTTTAACTATAGGATCCCAGCTGGTATCAAAGTATATCCGGCTGTAGGTAGTATTATATATAGTTTCTCTTTGTAACTCTTAATCCATGCTTGTAAGAGTCTTGTAACACTTTGAGTTGAGAAGCAATATATGCAAGTACCTTGAAATTATATTTCTGTGTTCATTGTTACTTATAATATTATTATCAACTCTTAGGGACTCTCATTCATCCGAGTGTTGTTTAAGTGAGTTTGAGAGAAAAAACAAGTGTTTAGTGACATAAATCGATCCTACAATTAGTATCAGAGCATTTTAGACTCTTGATTGTGAGATCTTACGATCCAAATCAACCTGTTTTTAACTCCTCCTTTTACCTCACTCAAAATGGCCCTCAACAAGTCTGAATTAGAGATGGGAACTATGACTAAAGCTTCCATCATTACTCCTGAAAACTTCAGGTCATGGAGCAGATGCATGGAAGGCTTCATCAGGTATCAAGACAACAAAATATGGTATTCCATTGTCAATGATCTGTATAAGCCTAAGGTGGCAGCATCCAATGGAAACGGCTCCATGATAAAGAAGGTTGTTGAAGATTACTCTGATGAGGACCGGAAGAAGATGTACATTCACAGCAATGCAATGACTATTCTTATGACTACAATACCCAACTCCATCATGGTGGGGTTTGAGCATTACAAGTCTACCAAAGAACTGTTTGATGCACTTGCTCAAATGTACTCGAGCTCCAATGATTCCAAGAAGGACTCACTAAAGCAACAGTTTGAGAACTTCACCTATATTGCTGGAGAGTCTCTCAGCCAGTAGTATTTTAGGTATATGGATCTTATATCTTCTCTTCAGTTAGTGGGAATCATTCCTGAACTTAGAGACCTCACAAGAAAGTTCATGAGTGCTCTTACAAATGAGTGGACATTCTACTATGTCTCTATCAAGAGGACAGAGAATCTGAATACTCTCACCATGACCGAACTCTATGGCATCCTTGATGGATACCGTTTGGAGATGGAGAGCAAGAGGGGCCATCAGACAAGTAGACCCCTGAGTCTTCCTGCTAGTAACGCTTTGATGGTTGCTGAAGGCTCAGGACCCACATAACCTCAGCACTACTTGACTTACAACCAACAACCATTCTGCTCATCTGGACGATACATTACCTTTCCTGAGACTCCAAGGTCTCAACAGACACAACATAGTTCCTTTCAGGACAATTGTACCTTTGTCTCAGGAAGTGGACACTCTAATGATTTTCAGTACTGCTTTGATGATCTAGAGTGCTTCAGTCCAGATGATGTAAAGTATGTGGACATTGTCCAACAGATGGCTCTTTTAACCTACAGAGCGAAGAAGTTCTTCAAGAAAACGGGAAGGCAATTCCCTCAGAACCTAACTAATAGCAAGTTTGGGTTTGACAAAACCAAGGCAAAATGTTACAACTGTAACCAACTTGGTCATTTTGAAAGGGAATGCAAGGCTCCCAAGTCAAATCCGGGAACCCCATAGGCCTCCACACATTCCTCTACATCAAAGCCGACTGGAAAGTCAACTAAAATAGTTAAAATGGCTCAAGAAGTTGACTGGAGCTTCATGGTATAGGATATGACTCCTGCTCAAGCACTCATGGCTGGAACAGATGATAACAAGGTATATGAACATCTTTGTACACCTGCTTGTATTGCTAAGGTTAAACTATATCATGACTACAATATGGAAATTAAATCTGATATTGAGTCTTTCAATATCTTGAAATCTTATTTTAAAAGGGCTGAATCTGACTATCAAAGAAAAATTGAAGAATTAGAGAAAACGGCGTCCTTATTAAAACATGAACACACAAACTACAAGACTCAAATAAAGGATTTAATATCCAAATTTTCTGAGGCTCAAGCCCAGCTTGTCACTGCTGAGGCTCAAGCCAGGAAGTTTGCTATCTTTGAGCAAAACTTCCAAGCTATTATTGCATCATCCTCCCACTCCAAAATTTGTTATTAAAACAAAGGAGGGTTAGGGACCAATGAAATTGCTCCACCACACTCTTATGAGTCTATTAGACAACCTAGATGTGGTACTGAAGAGCAAGAGGTCCCATCTGTTGACCCATCTTCACATGAGTTGAAGAATGATGCAATAATAGTGGCCACCATAGGGAAGGAATTGGTAAATCAACCTACCTCTCCTAGTGAAATCCTAACCATCAAAGCCAAAAGAAGCAGAGCAAAAGTTGCAAGAGAACTACAAAGAAAGTGGCTGAGTCTAAGCTGATGATTGACCCAAAACAAAAGGGTGTATTCATCTCAGCTGGATTCCAAGTGGTAGGTGCTTCTGATTCAGGAAAGAAGTGTAGTACCAGCACTCCTGTACTACTAAAGGACCAGAAGTTAAAGGGAAAGGTTGTTGATGAAGAGAAAAAGCCAAAGAAACACCAATCCTCATATTCCCAAAAGACTAACATTGCATGCATAATGTGTGGTTTGCAAAACCACATGGCTAAAGATTGTTACTACAATCCTACTAGCACACACTATGCAAATAATGTTAGAAAAGAAGGAGTCAGGGAAGGTTTCACATTTGGACCCTATCAAATGGTTCAAGTGATGAAAAAGGGAAAGCTGGTTTCCGAAGCAAGGTTGCTTTCGGAAGAAAATCCTTCTTCTGAAGGGAAAATGGCTTCGGAAGCTATAGCTGTTAAAATTCCGAAGAACAAGAAAGTTCCTTTGAAACCATCCCAAAAGAATACTGCTTTGGAAGAAAAGGTGGTGAAGGCTTCTTCCAAAAAGAAAGAAGCTTTAAAAGAATGCCATGTTGCAAAAGTTTCAACAAGCACATCTTCCATGATCAACCAAAGGATGGACTGGAAGATCAAGAAAGATGTTGCAGCCCAAGCCTCTTCTTCAAAGACATCAAATGAACCCACATGCTTAACCTTTGGTTTAATTATGTCATTTTCATTGGAAGAACCCAAGACCAACAAAGCTTGGGTCTCTAGTCAAAACTAATCATCTCATCATATGTGCAGGGACATCCATATGACAAGAATAACAATATTTGGATTGTGGACAGTGGATGCTCCAGGCATATGACAGTGAACAGATCTCTCCTTCAACAATTTCAACATTATGATGGAGGTCCTGTCCAGTTTGGAGGTGAGGCCGGAGGATATATTTCTGGCAAAGGAAGTATATCCAATGGAAAATTAAAAGTTGACAAAGTTCACTTTGTCAAACAGCTTGAACACAATATGTTATGTATTTCTCAGTTTTGTGATAAAAAGCACCAAATGCTTTTCACAGAACATGAGTGTATTATCCTCAAACCAGGGATGACAATTCCTCCGGAATTGGTGCTTCTTAGATCTCCTAGGAAAGGGGATATGTACAAGCTGGATATGAACAATGCTTCCCCAATAGGTGAAGTATCATGCTTTCTGTCCAAAGCTGATAGTGATGAGTCAACACTTTGGCATAAACGTATGTGTCATATAAATTTTAAGACAATGAATAAATTGGCTAAATATAACTTGGTACATGGTTTTCCTAAAAAGGAATTTTTCTGCAAAGATAACTGTGTTGCATGCCTGAAAGGGAAGCAACACAGAACATCTCACAAATCCAAAAGTGTTAACTCCATCACTACTCCATTACACTTATTGCACATGGATCTTTTTGGTCCCACAAGTATAATGAGCATTGGAAGGAAATCATACTGCCTTGTGATAGTTGATGATTTTACAAGATTTAC
>BJCM01207336.1:0-16788 GCA_018326385.1 Flaveria bidentis
GGGGAATTAGTTGATTATTAACCTTTTTTAACTAAGTGGTCAAAAGTCAAAACCATAACGGTTACCTGTTCATCAGCCTCCAAAAAGGTTCTCAGGTCCTCACTCTGTTGAAGTTCATGATGTAATGCAATCCTATTGACAAATGTATCCAATGCTTGACGCCTCATTTCAATGAACTCGGCACTGAATCTAAACTTCTCTGCGTTAGTGATGTCATAATCAGTCATGAAAAGGCAATTTACATAGTATAAAATATATAAATTCAATTTTATCTCTATGAACTACAATATGATTGCATGAAGGTGGTAAAACATGGCTTGTGTTTGTATCATTGAACAAAGCACTAACAATGAAGTACAGACTACAAAGTGGACCATTTAAAAAATACATCTTTGCTATGGACTATCTTATACATCTACGGTCCCATGAAAATCATACCATTTCCTTTTTCGAAAGTATTGGTGCTAAATTACCTGTTTGCCCTGTTAGCAGTATTACAAACTGATTGCCCTGATTTGGGTCCGGAAGATCTCAATTAATCTTTACTGAAGGAGTAAAGGGAACTTCTTATATTTGACAACATTTTATACTCCCATGCATACATATTTGTACATAGTAGCATATATACATATACACACATATATACATCCATACACCATTTGTGGTTTAAGAAAATCAAAACAGATATGTGTTTAGTTTTGTTTAAAAATGACTTTTAGCTCAGAGCTGGATAAATCCCAAATTTCCAAATTATCACTACACTATGAATGAGTAAGAGCTTTAAGCCAGCTAGTACAGGAGGGAATGGCTCAATAAGCACTATGATTCCAGCAAAACATATCAATACTATGTGAGGACTTTAAGGATACCATGCCTTTATTTAAAGACGTTTATAACTAAAAGAACGCAATAGTCGGAAGAGGTTACCAACCACATAACTTCTAAAAGGAGACACCGTAAATCACTAAATGAATGCAATGTCAATGAATTACTTATCAACAAAGCAAAAGGGCCAACAACCAATACATGTTGGTCATATAAGATAAATGATTATAACAAACAATTTCAATGAATGCTTAACGAAAACTATAAATATAACAAAACATACTATATCTTACCCACAGTGTTTTTCTCTGGGAGTGGAGGAATAAAGATGCCCTTATACTTCTCAAAGAGACGGTCACGCAACCAAACAAAATCAGTATAACGTCTAATGACAATCTTTTCTGAGCCCTGATATTCTGGTAAATTTGTCTGCACAAGAAGCATATAAATGAAACCACAACAGTAATATAATTCTGATGAATCCATACTAGTAAGAATAAAAGAACAGCAATTGTGCAAAAAATACAGTGCATCTCAGGATAAATTCTTCTTAGAAGAGAAGATGACAAATGCAAGAAATAACTTTTATCCAATAACACCTTATAAATCCAATTAAAATCATACTATTTAGCTATAAACAGATACATGATAATTGCAATTAGGGATTCCTAAATTAGGCCTAACTACTAATGATGAGTTCATCAGACACTAGGGCTTATAAACTCGACCAGAAAATCCAAATACTAATAATAAATCCAATAATCCATGATTAAACTTCACCTCTTAATTGAATCTTAAAATAGCTTATCTAAACGAGTAAAACCTATCCCCAATCAAATTACATCTCTTCGATCAATATTCAACGGTATCAATACACGAATCGTGAAATTACCTTAGTGATGACCTTATATGAGATATAAGCTTGAACACCATTGCCCATTTTAGCAGGATCAGTGACGGATACCGATAGAAACGGAGGTTGTGAAGATGGGGATCTAGGACTCTGCAAACCCCCTCCTCCTGTAGGACTTCTTTGCTGCATGTATGTCAGATTATAGTCAAATTGGAGAGTAAAATCATACAAATTGATTAGATATGCATCAATTGGAGATTGATGTTACCGTTGTTATCATGATTTTGGGTAAAATCGGATGTCAGATTGTAGAAATTTGGTATGAAATTGAGTGATGAATACGTTGAACGTTTGATCTCTCAAGTTTTTTGATGAGGTCGATGCAAATACTAGTTTTTACGTGTAATAAACGATGGGTTGATTTTAACGAGGTTGAGTGTTAAATTTTTATGATGGCGTAGGGCTGCAAACGAAGCGAACGTTCGGCGACTAGTTCATGAACTGTTTGACGGGAAGTTCGTTTATATTTGTTCGTTTAGTAAATGAACGAACATGCACAAGAAAATTGTGTTCGTTTAGTTAACGAACGAACATGAACACAAGTCGCATTCGTTCATTTATATTCGTGAACGTTCGATAATGTGTTCGTTAATGTTCGTTCGTGAACGTTCGATAATGTGTTCATTTATGTTCGTTAAGTTGTTCGTTTATATTCTTAATTATTGTGCTAGTTATTTTTATAACTATTATATCAAGTATTTTTTGGTATTTATGTTAACTACTTATTTATTTTTATTGATTTTATGTAATGTTTGTAATAAAAACATAAACTTATTCTAACATAATATATAATAATTTGTATTCGTTTGTTTTATGAGTTTTTTTGTGTTCGTCATGTTCATGAACAGTTGTTTGTGTTCGTTTGCTATTGTTTGTGTTCATTTGTGTTCGGTAAGTATTTATGAACAGTTCATGAACATGTTCGTTTTCTTAATGAACAAACACGAATAAGAAATCTCGTTCGGTAAGTGTTCGTGAACAGTTCATGAACAAGTTTATTTCTTAACGAACGAACACGAACAAAGCCTTGTTCGTGTTCGTTTGCAGCCTTAATGGTGTGGATTTACGAATGAAATTAAACAAGTGTGTGTTTGTTGTTCTAATAAAACACCGAATAATAATCATAATCATTAATATATACTAGGTTAGTATCTCGTGTATTACACGGATTGAATAAACAATTTTAATAAATAATTAATAATAAAAATTTATAAATTATAAAATCATGTTTGAAGATAAAATATGATTATAATTGCATATGAATAGCTATTCCAAGTAAATAAACAATAGATAAGTTATAGATAGATATATATATAGATAATCTAGAACATTTATTAAACGGATTATAGTTAGTAATAAACACGAAAAGTTACTTTACGATATTTTAATATAAGATATGTATAAAATTATATATACGTACTTATTTAAGAGATAAAACAATTAACTATTTTTAATTATCTTATCTAAATAATTTTATTTTTAAATATTTTTTTGTAATTTTCTTGTAATATTTAGAAAAAGTAATAACAAACATCATGAATCGATTAGCTTACATGGAATTTTGAATAGGTAACGAAAGAGTACTTAAAAACAAAAACTAGATTTTAACTTCTCTTAATTTGTGTTATTTAATTTAAAAAATAAAATATGTTGCAATACGTGACTAACGGACAATCCAAGTTGGTGTTTCATGTCATCTGCGAGACCATCGTTGTTACCTCTATCTACCACACACGTCTCATTTTCTCTCTCTCATAGTCAGTCGACTTTTTTTCACATACTACAAATTCTTCTTATTACAACATCTACAACGTCGTCTACTCCAATTTATGTAGAGATACACATCGTATACTAAAGGGATTCTTTTAAAAAGTTTAAGAATGTGAATCCGATCCACCTAACTAGTCACATTCATTCGATTCGCTAGTAACCAGACTGTTCAAAGAAAAAAATAGCTTGACCGGTTCCAGATTGATCGCCGACCAATCGAGTCTTACAACAATAAACAATGAAGCAAACTGATTAAGCTTGCTTCGAACCGGGTAAATAAACAAAAACCCTAGACTCTAGGAGTGCAAACGAGCCGAGCCGAGCCAAACCCGAGCACGTATGGACTCGAGCTAGGCTCGTGATGACTTAGGAAAGCTCGAGCTGCTAGTGCTCGGCTTGTGATGACTTAGGAGAGTTCAAGCACAACTTGTTTCGAGCTTTATTTTTAAAGCTCCAGCTCGGTTTGAAATTACTTTTTCAAGCTCGAGCTCTGCTCAGGCTAAGATTGTTTATTTATTTAAATATTATTTTCTAATATTTTATATTTAATTTTGTATATATTATTATTTAATTGTTTTTATGACACTAAAGGACCTTAATCGGCATTGAAGGTGGTTGATGGTGCAACGACCGATCCTTTCATTTCAAGAAGGGGGTTAAGGTATTGATCGGTACAATTCAAGTGCGCGTCTTACTACCCATCCTATATACATTGTATAGTAGGAGAGATTGTTTATATAATGTATTTAAGAAATTAAATAAAAATATATAAATAGAAAGCTTGTTTAGACCCGCGAACCTGCTCGAATTCGATATGTGTAACACGGAATCGGGTTCGATAAAACTCGACTCGTTTGAACCACTCCAAACTCCCACTTAAACATCTTATCAATTACCTCGTCGTTGTCGTTTCTCCGTCGACCTTGGTCACCGTCTCTCCGCGTTTAAGTAAGTTAATCGCCGGATTTATATCTCTTTCTCATTGATCATACTGTGCTACGTAAGTAGCAAAATCATCACTTCCTATTGTTCTGTATACAGTTTATGAATCTGATCTATTCACAGATCTATAATCTGTTATCCGTATAGTTTACAAACCCTAAGTTCTAATATCGTTTGATCGGTGATCGGAACGAAGCAGGTGATGGCCGGAAACGCGAGAGTGAACGAAAGCGAAGAGTTCGTTTACAGAATCAGCTCCGCCGACGAGTGGTCGGAATTGCAAACGAGTAAATCTACATTAGGTCAACAGCTTGATAAGGATTCAGGTTTTATTCATCTTAGCAAGCTTAATCAGGTTCTTCATGTTTCTATCTATAGATCTGAATACATAATTCGATTTTACTATGAGGTTTTGCTTGTGGTTAACTGGTTATTGTCATTCCGCTGCTGATTGTTTGGATCTTCATTCTGGAAACCGATTATCCTAATATTTGAATGTAATCAATGTATAGATTCTGTATTCTAGCATTTGGATAATTAGATTCTGCAAACTGCATATGAGTATCCTATCACTGTGGATAAGCACATTCCGCATATGATTATCCTAACATTTGGATAAAAAGCCTTTGCATCTGATTATCTTTTTAATCAAGGTTAAAACTATAAGCTTTGAATAGTACATATCATAACAGATACATGATTATCAGAAAGCAATTGGATTTAGGCATTATCAGAACTGGACATTCATTGTCAACAACTAATTATTTGATTATTATAAATTCAGATGTTAGAAGCTGTGAAACACATCCGAACAGCATTTTCTAAAGCCTGTTTGTTAAGACTTACTATTTGATTCTGATTATTTAATATTTATCTAATCACTTTCAAGAAGTAATGAATGGTTTGATGGGTGAATTTTGAAATCGGGAATTAAAAGACTAACTGTGAGAATGGTTTTGTATTTGTTTCTTACTGAAATTTGTCACCTTTTGATTGCAGGTAAGGGCGACGCTAGAAAGATTTTACTCGAATACTACAAGTGATCTTTTCCTGCTCCAGATTGATTGTGAAAAGGTATTATGTCTAACTATTCATGATGATTTCTCTATGGGATTTTTGGATTTAGGGATGGTAATAGGCTTGGTTTTGGTATTTTCAGTCTCATAACCCATTATAAAGTTGTATCCCATGCCCATCAAATACCTGATATAAAACTCACCACAAAAACCTGATATCATGCAGGCGTTGTCTAATAGCATACCAGCACCAAACCTGAAAGACTTATCATGAATAGTATCATACCTGAATACCCATCCCCACTATGAAAATTTTGGGGTTTGACTATTTGGATTTGCATCTTTAAGATGATTATTGCAACTTCAAATCACAAGAATAAGTTTTTAGACGTTGGATATACAGGTTATTATCAAAATTAATAGCAGCTTATAATGAAACGGGTGACAGTGTATTTGTAACGCATTAAAATTCTCAAAGCATGTTTATTTAAAAATCATGTTATTATTGAATTGGGATACCTTTTGTAATCATATTCAACACTATATCATTTCTTAGAATTTCAGAAGTTTGGAGTCAAAAGTGTTTAGGGACAACCCAGCCCCACCCGACCCACTTTGACCTTTTGTTAACGAACCCACCTTTTTGTCGATCACTAGCTTACATCTTTGTCAAATTGAACATTTTTTCAATGATTTGGATATGTTTTTGCAGCTTGGAGATGGATTAATTTATGAAGATGTGGATGGTTCAAATGTTTTCCCCCATTTCTATGGCCCATCTAAGAGCTTTGTTCCTCTCACCCTTGACATGGTTGTGAAGGCAGAAAAAATAAATTCATCAAATGGCCAGTTCATTTGTAACATGTTGAATTAAGAAGGTAAAAAAAAAGAAATTATATGTAACTCAAGTTTCTTTCTTTTCTTGCATATACACAAGCTACTGGTTTTGAATAATTTAATGTTTGATTCAATTTGTTTTGTGTTCTTGTAGGTTGATCTTGTATACGAGTGACGGAACTAGAGCTGTTTAGTTGGGGGTTATAAGAAGATTCTCTTATCTACCAACTATAACTATGGATCCAAGTCATGTACTCAACCTCTATATATTAATAACTGACAAGTTATATGATGTTTGATTTAGTTGTGTTTCTTTTCCTTCATCCACCTTGTCCCCATCCAACTTCCATTACCATATATATATATATATATATATATATATGTGTGTGTGTGTGTGTGTGTGTGTGTGTGTGTATAATGTGCGTTGTGAGTGTTTACATGAGCATGACGTCTATGTTTTTGTGTTATATTCTGTCATCGAGATTGAAGTTATACAAGGTGAGTGGTTTAGAGTTTTATTTGCAGGTTTTGATTGGAGTTGGGCTAGGTGTTTGAATTGTGGTGATGGTGGATGATGATGGCGGTGGATATTGCGGAGAAGCCATCTTGGAACAGTGATGGAGGTGGTGTGAGGTAGAAGGAGATGGTGATACAATGGAGGGTGGATGAATATTTATAGCATATTTATAAATTTTAATTAATTGGTCTTGATACATTAATACCAAGTGTATATTAGTACATGAAATCCTCCTATGGAATAGATTATAAATTGATCTAGTTTGGTATCAGAAGTTGTTGGGTGTGTAACTTATTGTTTTAAAGAAAGTTAATACAACAAATTGTATATGATGATGATAGTTTTAAATGATTACATATATATTTTTTACTGAATGACCAACGAATACGACCACTCATGCTTTACGTACACAAACAACGCAAGTGACTTGGTCTATTCATCTTTTTAGGAGAAACTTATAACTTAAGGTGAAACTTATAGCTTAGATAAAACATATTATATCAAATGATATTTGAATTCATGATCTTTATACTAAAAGATTATTATCTTAATACCTGATCTTGAATTCATAATCTTTAATTCATGATCTTTATACTAAAAGTTTATTATCTCTAACACCTATCCCAAACTAATGGATTTGGGCTTCATTAGTAAATGTTTATATACATGTAGACATTAATACAGTAATCAAAGCAATGACCTTTACAGTAAGGACTATTCTATGTGAGGATAACTTTCTCACAAATGCTAATTCAAAGTAAGGATCATTCTGTATTCCATTCGCGTATTAATCATCCAAAGTACACGTAAAAGATAATATTTGGAGAACATGATTTAATGAATCAAACAATAAAAGAACGATGATTGATAGTTTATTCATATGTAAAAAGGTTAAATTTGTTCGACTTGTTTGATTGATACATGATTGATATTAAATACTAATTGAATTCATTGTTGAACGGTTGTTTAAGTTTAAGTATTTACGATTAAGTTTGATATGGTATATGTAAGTTTAGGATGGAAAAGGTAATATCTAAATTTAAGGCTATAAACGGACCAACCAAACCAAACTGGAGCTTTGTTTATATACGTGCATTAAAAATTGAAACTTGAAAGTGTTCACAAACGGTTTATGAACACTTATTGAACGATTATTCTTGTTATGTTTATTCATTAAAGAATTAAACTTGCTCACAAACACATAACCCAATAGTTCAAAAACACAAACTGAACAATTCACCAACACAAACGACCATATGCTATTTAAGCGCTTGATATAATGATCATATACATGAATCTGAATAAAAATATTACTAACTACTTACGAATGTCAACAATTATAAAATATACAGATTAACCTGATTTAAAAATAAAAATTCCAAACATATGAACTTTACTTAAATTATCATATTCATAAATTTGAATAAACATATTACTGAACGCCCCATGATTATATATACAATTATAAAGTATGAAAGTTAAGTTGATTATAATAATTGAATTTCCAAAATATATAAGTTAGGTAGATTAATTAAATATAAAAGTTATAAAATTACAATTTAATATCTATACTATATATAAAACATACGAGAAAAGTGTTTTAAGATACCATTAAATTAAAAATACTTACCTCACTTAATGCATAAGGTATAATTGTTTTTAATGATAAAATAATATTTTTAACATTATTTACAAATTACCCCTTACAATTAGTTATATAATAACCTTATAATATTATAAATTACATAAAATTTTACATTATCTACCCATAAACCAAAAAAAACTTAATTTATTTTAAAATTTCTGTTATATCAATCTATTATGTTTAAAAACTTTTTGATAATACAATCATAGATGTGTATTTTTTAAACGTTTTGGTGTAAATTTTTTGCTGAATCTATATGTATTTTGTAAGGTACAATAAGTTAATGTATAAATCTACAAGTTGTAATGTAAAATCCATTTATTTGGTGTTTTAAATTCTAGTTTAGAAAAAATATAATAAACTTTTGTAAAATTGCTATAAGAATAACAAAAATTAGAAACTCATGTCGGATGTAAAATGTTATCCCGTCACATTGCGGGGCACCCTTCTAGTATTTGATAAACGAACATAAACAATTATAAATAATCGAACATGAACAAACGTTATCAAACATAAACAAACACCTCATCGTAAATAAAAACACAAATAAATGAACACAACCTCTACACATATCCATTCGTTTATTAAACAAACCAAGGTAAATAAATTTTCCACACTTCATGAATAGGGTAATTTGTTGGAGATCGGATCAAACCGACCGGTTCGACCAGGGATCGGTCCGATGGCCGGTCCAGTCTGCTTCGAATCGTTTTTTAGTGGTCGAACCGGTCGGTTCGTCTCGAACCGGTCGGTTCGTCTCGAACCGGTCGGTTCGTCTCGAACCGGTCGGTTCGTCTCGAACCGCTGGTCGAACCGGTAAATCGGACCGGTTTTGGTTTTTCTTATATTTATTTTAATGGGTAAAAACAGGGTGTTACACCATAAATTAGTACGTTGGATATACAAATATAGTTAAATTTTATATATAACTGTAAAATACATATATAAAACATATATAAATTACTTATATTTAATTACATATATAAATATAATTAAATCCGGTCGATTGGACCCGACAGATCCGACTATCAAAACTTTCAGCACGACTTTCGATCCGGTTCTGAAAAAATCGAATATACGTAACTATAAGAAAAAGTTGTTTTAAAGATAATCCAAATCCACGTCATCATAGTCAAAATCAGCGAAAACTCGGCCGCTTCCCCTACAATCACATTATCCATCACTCGGCGTCCACACGCCACGTCACCCCATAACCCCTCAAACTCCTAGAGATAATCACAACACAACGCAATCACACGTCACCCGGTCCCACCATAACCCAATCCCAACCGTCGATCAAACAACTCCCACAATTACTCCGATGCACCCGCCGTACTGAATAATCGCCCCTCTGCAACAATATAATCTATCAATCTCTACTCAAAAGTGCATCGTTAGTCTCTTAGTCCATATCAAACATCAATAATCTCATGGAACCAAACGGCGTCGTTAGATACCGTCACCGGCGGTCACCGTCGTCCGACCGCTTCCTCGGCGTCTTCTCGCCGCCGTCTTCCTCCGGCGTCATCTCCGGCGGATCCTCCGTCGCCGGCGACGACTTCAGTGAAGATGACGTGTTCTGGACCGGCGACTTCGCGGAAAAGAAGAAACAATCGGCAGATCCGATGAAGGAGCCCACCACCAGCAGTCAATTGTTCCGGAAAGGGGATAAGTTCGGCATTCTGGCAGCATTGCCGGAGGACAACGGCCGGAAACCTAATCGCCCTGTGTTGAACCGGAGAAACCCTACGATCGGATCTCCGACGACGCCTAATTCGTCTTCCTCTCGCTTAATCCCGTCGGTTACGCCTAATTCGTCTTCCTCTCGCTTAATCCCGTCGATTCCGAGGCCTGTGAAGGTTGAGAGAGAGGTATCTCACTCTATGCCGTTGAAGTTTCAGCAATCGGCGCCGGTGAATGTGCCGATGTTCGCGAGGAGGATGAACACCGGCGGTGAACTGGCGGATGTTGACATCGGAGAAGACGATGAGGAGGAGGAGGAGATGCTTCCGCCGCATGAGATTGTGGCGAGAGGATCGTCGCCGCATACGACGTTTTCGGTTCTCGAAGGCGCCGGGAGGACGCTTAAAGGGAGGGATCTCCGGTTGGTTCGTAATGCGGTGTGGCGGAAAACAGGTTTTCTCGATTGAATTTTGCTTTCTAGTTGTTTGATTGTTTGTTGTCCTCTGCGTTTTGACTGTGAAGTTGAGGTTTTTGTTCATGATTTTGCAGTCAGTGACCTTTGATTTTGATTCTGTTTCAACATAGGGGTAGTAAGTATGATCTGTTTAGACTGACCTGCTGTAATTTATGCTGTTGCAGTGTATAAAATTGGTGATTTATGTTTCGATTTGGTGATTTATGTTTCAATTTGGTGATTTATGTTTCTTGCATTTCATGTACCTTAAGTTCCTATAAGTTTGTTACAAGAATCAACTTTTGTTTTAGTTCTGATACATACGAAGACGGTTTACCAGTTTTAAGCAAAAAGCTGGAACATTTGCGTGAATACTGTTATCTTTTGTTTTGAGATGATAGTTGTATCTGCTAATAACTTTTTAACTTGTATTATATCAGCCAAGCACTATATGCTAGTTCATTATATGCTGTACTCGATGTGTTCTATTAAAATTGGTTCTATAATAGACGCGTAGCACCGTAGCATTATGTACTTGTATGCGGGAAGTAACAATGCAAAGTTAGATTCACTTTAAGTTTTCTCTTTATGAACTTAAAGAAATAGCCTTTTGAATTGGGATCATATAAACCTCTGTACATGTTAGATACATAAGACGGAGCTAGAACATTTGCGTGAATACTGTTATCTTTCGTTTTGAGATGATAGTTGTATCTGCTAATGACTTTTTAACTTGTATTATATCAGCCAAGCACTATATGCTAGTTCATTATATGCTGTACTCGATGTGTTCTATTAAAATTGGTTCTATATTAGACGCGTAGCATTATGTACTTGTATGTGGGAAGTAACAATGCAAAGTTAGATTCACTTTAAGTTTTCTCTTTATGAACTTAAAGAAATATCCTTTTGAATTGGGATCATATAAACCTCTGTACATAGAAACATAAGACGGTTATGTGACCGCTTGCCTCACTTTCTTTATAGCTTACATTATATCTGTTAGCACTCTGTACAAGTACATTATGCTGCTAATGGTTTGTACTTAAAGTTGGTTATATATTGAACCTGACCCATCAATTACTTTAATGTATTAAGTAATAACTTGGAGAAAGTGTTGGCCCAAGCTTCTAATTCTAGAATAACACAGGAACAAAAAATGTTATTGACTGCAAAACCACACCATCCTTCATAAAGGAAATTACAGACACCAAGAAAATAAACATAACTTTAAACCACTACTGATAAGTAATAACCATTTAAGAACTTCTGGTAACCAACCGACTATGACCACTGCTAATAACCAACTAGGACCCCTTAGCTTATGCAGACCATGTAGAACATGCAATGTGTGATGTAAACATTCCATTGCTAACGACCCACTACTTACTACTTACCCATTGTTTCCGATCCACATCTCTGACCCATTTCTCTAACCCACTTTTGAATTCCACCCAGAAATCATCAAGATTAACCCCTTCAGAAAGATCATGTTGAATTTGGAAGCCTAGTTTCTGTTGATAGATTTTTATCAATGTCTTGAAGAATCTATGATCCCCAAAGCATTTTTGTTCAGTTTTGAGAGTTTGATTTACTATTTTTTTTGTTTTTGTGGAATATTAATCCACACTTGTTTTTGTGAAGGTTTTGAATTTAAGTCTCTTTGGATGCTTCCATTGCATATAGTTTGGTTCATGATCTTTGCTGCATCTCATGTGCTTCTGCATCATCATAACAAGTTCCTGCAACTTCATCAAGGACCTTATGTTCTATCTTTTTTTTTTCTTTTTTTTTTCAATTTTGAGTTTGATTCGTTTGATACTTTTTACTCTATTTGCTTAAGTGATATATTAATCCATTATTGTTCTTGTGACAGTCTTCGAATTTTGAGTCTCTTTGATGCTTTTATTGCTATAATTTGGGTCATGATCTTTGCTGCATCTCATGTGCTTGTGGATGAACATAATAATATCCTGCAACTTCATCAATTACCTTATGTCTATTTTTGTAAATGTTTCTCTTTGATGATAAAGAGACCAATGATCCTATTAAATGACACGTATAGATATTCTGATGGTAAAATGATGTACTCTAAACTAAAGGTTGTGTGTTTAAATCTGGCATAGTGCAAATTATAGGTATGATGATTTTTAAGAGTAAAATATGCAAAAAGTAGAACGTGTGTGTTCGCTGACTAAAAAAATGGTTGACTTTATACACGGAATTATGGAACATGAAAGCCAGTTAAAAAGGTGAATGAGTATCGATTTTGACTTTGTAGATTGTTCTTGATTTTCAATCAAACAAGTATTATGAGTTGTCATCAATTATTTATGCTTTAATCTTGATATTTTTCTTATGTACATCTTTGTGCGTGTTGTCTGTCCAATCGTGTGTTTATCACACGTTTGCTAGAGCACATCTTCTTTATTTAATCGATAGTCCGATTAGTTTAGTCTTGAACTTGACCATCTTCGTGATGAAACCATTATAAGTGAGAAAACCTTTTAACTTATCTTCTTTTTATCATAGTTAGGACTTGAACCTAAAAACTTATTATTTTAATGAGTGTTGGGTATCTTATCGTAAACACTTGGGATGAGGATCATTAGCTTACTATAACATATGTAGGTGTACGTTTTTGTCTCATGGTACTTAACGTGTTGATGCTTTTCAAGTAACAATTTCATGTTCAAGTAAGCAACAGGAAAAAAAAAGTTCCTACTTTACCCACAACCGCAAAAATCTGAACCTTGGCAAACTAGATCGGATTGGTTTGGGACTGGTTGTTTTCCAGTTTGAAAAATCCAGATTTTATAATTTAAAAGTTTAAATATCAATTCAAGATTAATTTTAATTCAAAAATTTTGATAGTTGAATATCAAATTTTTCTTTACTCAAATATTAACTTAACTTAATAACAAAAAGATTTATCTATGTGTTGACCATAATCAAACTATTATAGAATACAAAGTAAAAATAAGAAATACAAAATCTAATAAAATGAAGGTAAGTTTTTAATTTAATTTAATTTTGTAATTTTAGGGAATCACTTTTTAATTTTAATAAATATAAAATCATATATTTTTAGCAAGTTTTCGTATTCTAATACAATCGTGTTACATTACAGAGCAATAATGCAGTTGAATAGTTCATAGGGGTTGTTTGATTGGCAGGTCTTGGCCAGAAGGGGTTGACCGAGTAAAAGTGTGTTTCAAAACTGATTGGATAAGAGGAAAAATATGCGTTAGTCAGTGTGTCGGACCGGGACAAACGCAAAATAGTGAGAATCTAACACATTGACCTGCCAAAATATCTGACTGGGTTAATAGGTCAGACATTTTGACCGAGTCAAATCAAACAATCCCTTAGATGAGCTTTGTCAAGGTGTTGTTCAAGTGGTCTATAGGCAAACCCTCGCTATTTGAATTCGAAAATTAGTCGAATTCGGAATGTTCAGATATGTTTCGAATTCGATTCGTATTCGAAAAAAATTGAATTCAAATCGATCTCGAATTTATATTTTATTCGTATTCAATAAAATATAATTAATCGAATAATATCTTAAAATTTCATTCAGATAATCACATTTTAAATGATAAAATAAAAAATAAAAAACAAGCATAGGTTACAAAATATTTCAAGTTTCAAATAAATCAAAATGTACCAATTAGGATTTACAATTTTAGATTATATATTTTAAACTTCTATATTTCAATTTCTTATATACATATATCTTAACTAATACATAACAAAATAAGTGTAGTGTGTGTTTTTTTAATTCGAAACTGAATCGAATCAAAAATTACAAAACTTTAATTTAAACCACGAATTAAATGAAATTATCCATGAATATTGAACACCTCTTATCTCAAACCACATTTATGTCAAATTTTAAATGCTTCCATCATGTGATCTTTAGATACATAATTGCATAGTTTGTATCACCATGTTTCTTAAGAAAATCCATCACATTTTTTGTATTGAGCTTTTTCTGAACCGTTCGAAATTTACAAAAATCAAGATGTTAATGGTTATTTGTTTTCTCAGTTTCTTTTTGTAAGTACACCCAATTCAAATAAATTAGAAAAAAAGACTTTCACTTATTAGTTACCAAAGTTCAAATGTTTCATTTGCCTTTAATAAACCACTTAAAATTTTTATTTACTATCACATGTGTGAAGTATTAGGTTTAAATATTATTTTTTTTTGTAAACACCAAATTCCTAACACAACGTACTTGAAATTCCACTAGTTGATTTCGCGAGTACTTGTCTTGGAGACCTAATTAGTAGGAGCTAAAATTGCCACATTTAATAGTGGGGTGGTAATCATTTGTTTCTTTTTTGACGAAAGATGTAACTAGTTGGATGCATAAAATTACAACTAATATATGGGGTATATATACGCGTAAATTTTCTTACAAGCATAGTAACTAGTCATATACTAATTATCTTTGACTAATGCGGTTATGATTAGATACTATAAGATTTTATTAAAATAAGAGTAAATATTATGTTCAAGTCACAATCTTTAATAAAAAAAAGTTTTAGATTGAGATTTTTTTATTTATGGTAAGTTTCCTCCTGAGAATGATATGAGGTTGTGTACTCGAGTAATAAAGATGATGGGTGGGTCATTGGTCCGTCAGTGATTCAAATAACCGTTAAAAAAACTACTCATATGCTTTTGATTATTTTAAAAAGATTTTAAAATCTCATAGATGCAATTCTAGAATTTATTATATGATTGGTTCCTGTGTTTGTCTCAAGTTTTGAGAAATTAGGACATTAGTCCCAATTGTTTGTCATATTGTCACACCCGTGGTTCTTGAAGTGAATAACCATTAATTTTTCTAGTTAAGTGTGTGTGAAATGACTAAATACCCTTTATAATTAAAAACCATGTTTATATATGGGAGAGATCAAATGAAAACCATGTTTATTATTAAAAACCATAAAAACCAGGGGTCACATATATGTAAGTACGTGTTGAAAAGTATACAATTAAGAGTTATATACATGTATGGTTTATGTATATGTAAATACGTGTTACCAAGTATACAACTAAGAGTTATATAAATATAGCTCATACAAGTTACGTATACGTAATTCGTTTCATCATCATCGACGTTACTTGGAGTTTATGTGAAAAATATATAATGATCTTGAAAAATATGATTGAAATTTACTTAAATATACTTTAAACAATTAGAAAGTTAAATCAATTATAAATCACATGCTATTTTCTCCCTTTTTTTTAAAACGTTCATAACTTTTTTTTCATGATATTATTTTTTCAAAAAAAAATTCACCATAAAATTTAGTATTTTTTATCTTTCCAACGCCTACCATATTGATATACTTTTAAAAAAAACCGTCAATCCGTTATTTACATATGTGTAAATTTGGTTATATACATGTGTAGTATTGGATTTACACATGTGTAAATCCGATATTACACACGTGTAAGACGAATTTCGTTAAAAAACGGGAATTTTATTATTTTTTATGATTTTTTTATTTATTTTATGAAAAAGGGAAAGTAGGGGAATATTTTTATGTTTTTATTTTTTATTTTTATGTTATTTTTTGATTTATAAATTTTTAAATATATTTTTATTAATTATAATTTTGTCATTAAGAACTAGTGGTTGAGATTGGTTTCTAGAGTTCTCATAAAAAAACTAGTTTTCATTATATATATATATATATATGTATATATATATATTATGAATCCTAGGATCGCGAACATGAATTATCAATGTCGGTCGATTGATAAGTCAACGTTTGCGGAATCAACGTTGATTTGGTTTAATTGTTTTGCAATAACTTTAAATATCAATAAATGTTCAAGAACACATGTAGCAAAACACAATTAATGATTAATATGTATTCTATTAGAACATGTTAATGATTACGAGTATAATGAATGAATGATATCAAAGTGTGTTATGATGTGATGGCTGCTAGGGTTTGTGTAACGCCCCGTTTTCCGGAGACCTCACAATTGGTCATTCACCATGATAATTATATAAAACATACAAACGTACAAATTCAAGCAGCGGAATTAAACTTTAACAAACCATTCATGTCATCAAAAACACTGCTGTTAGGCAGTACCGTTTGGTTTAAGTTAGTTTACAAAGAACAGTTTACTACATTATGAAACAACAGAGAGTTCATG
>BJCM01207338.1:0-12213 GCA_018326385.1 Flaveria bidentis
GACTGGCTCAGTCGTGCGACTGACTCAATCACCTGGTTCAGTCGTGCGATTGGCCCATTCGCATGGTCCAGTCGTGCGACTGAATCAGATTACTTAGTTAAACATATTCTTGAACCTTTTATGATTCAGAACATGTCTAACAACTGTAAGCCTATATAACATGGTCATATATGCGTGTAATAATGCATAAATAGATATAACATTAAACAATTATAAACTTGTAAAGTTAATATACGTTAAACACTTTATTAATGAAATATTAAACATAATAAATACAATCAACCATTAGCATTTCATTAAGTATTCAATCATTACACATGTGTAAGACATATTACATTTAGATCGGGATCTAGGTACATATATGTATCAACAATTTGGATAACTTTCGAAGAGAATCTTTCGAAAGATTATTTCTGTTCGGAAGATATAATATAGGGTCCTTAATGTAAATTCTCAATATTTGTTGAGTGTGTCTGTTATTGTTAGTTAAACACTATATATAGGGATCTAATGTAATCGATGATGAGGGATTAGAAACCATCTGTAAATTCTTGTTCACGTAATTCTAGAGAGTATTCTTTCTTGTATCATATTTGTATTGTTAAAGTTTCGCGTTCTTGTTCTCAATTAGTTTTACAACAATTGGTATAAGAGCCTGGTTAGCGACTCGATTGAGAATCAAGGTTCAATCAAAGATCGATCGATGGCAACGATGGTGTCAACAAAGTTTGAGGTTGAGAAATTCGACAGGAAGAACGTTTTGGGTTATGGCGGTTGAAAATGAAGGCGTTACTCGTTCATCAACGAGTGGTGTGTCACACCCCAACCGATGGAGGAAACATCGAGACGCGAGAAGTGATAGATTGTATAAAGACATCATAGAACTAAAGTATTAAATTTCATTTCCATTAATCAATATAACGTTTCAATACTTCAAATAAACATACAAAATTTTTAAAAAATATAAGTCTAAAACAAGCATAACAAAATAATAGATTTGGTGTGTTTCAAAGTCCACCTAATTGAATTTCTTGACAAAGCTTCAAGCATTTCTTACAACATGTATAAAATATTGGTCAACATATGAATATGTTGGTGAGCATACAAGTTTGAATACATGGTATAATAGTGAATAAATCTCAATTCAACATGAGTAAAGTATACTAAAGTTTGTACATTGTTAGCATGCAAAGCCAATAATCAAACCAAAGTGTCCACTAGCGTAATCTTAGCACTAAAAGTGACCAAGACCGTAAATATTGAATAACTTAACATAGTCCATCATAATAGGGTGGATGTGCTAGTCGTATAGCGCTATACATATTAAAGGAAGTTTAGATTGCTTGCAAGATAATGTATTCTAGAATATATTCACAAATAGTATAACAAGTAAGCATGTTTGTATGAATTGAGTTTTAGAATAAGTTTGATTGAATGTTGCTTGAGTGTATTTGATAAATGGTACATGTTGCAACCCAAATAATGTTAAAATAAAAGGGGTGAAGTATGACTCACGGTTTGGCGATTCAAATCCACAAGAATATATGAACGAGTTTAAAGGATTCACCAAAGTCACCCTAAAAGAGAAACGAAAGTGTGTAAGTTTAGGATTCAAAGTTCGAGATTTTAGTAATTGGAAAGTATACGAGAATTACAAATATGAGAGTACATGAAAGCATATACTACTACTTAGACACTTATTTGGACACCATGTATTGTGTGTGTTCTTTATGAGTATTAGTCACTCATTGGAAGTCCAAAATAAGTAATCATAAGATCAGTATAATAGCTACCTTAACACATAACATTCAACCATGGCTTGATTGATGTTACGGTTTGGTTTTAACTAAGTAATATATAGATATAAATATAAGTCATGCATTAGAGGTAAGGTAGTCCACAAACCTCAAGATTGTCACCATTGCAAAAAATCTCTACTTAAGGGTGATTCGGATGGTCATGAGTACATAAATGAAAGTATAAAAGTAAACTAACTAGTTTGACTAAGTGTTCAAGTGGGGCATGATGGATAGATTAGTTGTAGAACCAAGGTTTAATATCACCATTTCATACCATAACACAAGCCTTTCAACATAGGTTGGATTGGTTTCATCCATTATTCGATTTTTAGATCACTTTGTGTTTTGTAAAGATGAAAATAATGGTGTAAAAGCCTTAAAATTTATGAAATATAACTTTAACACAAGCCTTCCAACATTAAAGTTGTTGGTGACTTGGTTTAATATGTAAAAGGCTAAAAAACAAGACAAGAAAACATGTATGAAAGAGTCAAGTATAATATTTCCAACTTGGACATCAAAATGGGGGTTTATCATACTTGTGTTACTTTGGTGACTAAGTGGTTAAGTCCTAGAGTTTGTTCCAAGTGGTAAAGAACATGAAGAAGAAAGTAAGAAACAAAATACAAATAAATAAATAAATAAAACTCACAAGTTGTTCTTGAATACTTTTTACAAAAAGGATGGAGTTCTTGGATGGATTGAGAGAGTTTATAGAGAGTTTAGGGTGATAAAGGTGATTAGAGAGGGATTTGAGTTAGTATTTATAGATTAAAATTATGGTTGGCCATTAATAAAACTAGTTGGGGAGATGAGTGGAGTAAATTCAATAAGTTTTAATTTTAAACCCTTAACTTATTTTATTTATTAATTTGCACCATAACTAATAATTAATAATGAGTATTTTAATTTATGAATCATAAAAATAAAACTTATAAACAATTTTCTGAATATAAATATATATAAGTCCCGATAAGTTGTTCGGTTTTGCGTTGAAATGCGCATTTGTAATTGTTTAAGCGTTGCACAAACATATAATCAACAAGAATTATATAAAAAGATATTTTCACTATGATTAAGTCTTGAGATTACAAAGATTGAAGAGGAGTAATATTACATTAGAAAAATAAATGTAAAAATGTAGAACATTACATGGTGGATGTCTTTGCCGGAGAATCCAAGTTGTCGAACATAATGTCGGACAAGGAGGTAGAAGGAGATGCTTGAACAGACGCACATTTCGATCATATTGAACTTGGGGGATCGAGTACTTAGAGAAGTATCGAAGGAGACGTCTGCTGCAGGGGTCTAGTCAAAATTGGAAAGTCTGTACATGATGAAGTCTCTTACGAATAGGCTGTATCTCAAGAAATGGTTGTACACATTCCAAATGGATCATGGGAAGTCAATTGAAAATCACACTAACGAATTCAACAAATTAATGTTAGATATTAAAAACATCGAGGTTGAATTGGATGATGAAGACCAAGCGATCATATTCTTGACATCTCTTCTATCATCCTATGAGCACTTTGTGGATACATTGATGTATGGTAGGGATATTCTTACCATGGAAGAAGTGTTGACAACTCCCAATTCAAAGGAATTGAAGAAGAGAACTGATTATAAGGAAGATGGTGGAGAGGGCTTGGTAGTCAGGGGAAGATCTGAACAAAGAAACTTGAAGAAAAGAAGTGTCTTGAAGTCACGGTCAAAGTTTAAGAGGAGGTATTATGTGTGTGGATCAAAAAAGCACTTCAAGAAAGAGTGTCCAGACTTGAAAAGAAAGAAGGGTGAATCAAGTGGGCCAAAGTCTTATTCAGGACATAATGCACAAGAAGACTCTTCTGATGGGTATGAAAGTGCAGATGTGTTGACTGTCACAAGCAGTAGCAAAGTGAATGAGTGGGTGATGGATTCAGGGTGCTCATTTTATATAACACCGGTGAAGTAGTTCTTTAAAGATCTGAAGTTCGAAGATCTTGGATCAGTGAAGCTAGGGGATGATAGACCTTGTAAAATTGTGGGTCATGATATAGTGACTTTGAAGATGAAAAATGGCATGGAAGTGGATCTTCATGATGTAAGGTATATCCCTAGTCTTAAAAGGAGTTTTTTTGTCTTTAATTCTATTGGAGAGTTCAGGTTACCATGTTAGTCTTAGAGATGGTAAGGCTAAGGTGATTAGGGGATCAATGGTAGTATTGACTGGTAGTAGAAGGGATAATAATATCTATCTACTAGATAGTGCTGGTGTAGTAGAGCCCCAGGTGACAACTGCCTCAAGTGATAGTAGTTCTAAGGCTATGTTGTGGCGTAAGAGGCTTGGTCATATCAGTCATCAAGGACTGGTGGAGTTGCAAAAGCAACAGGTGATGATGAGTTGCAGAATTGTGATTTTGGTTTTTGTGAAACTTGTATTCTTGGTAAACATAAGAGGGTAAAGTTTACAAGGGCTAAGCATATCACAAGTGGGTTGTTAGACTACAATCATTCTGATTTATAGGGTCTTGCTAAGGTTGATTTTTTGGGTGGAGTCAGATACTTTATGACCTTGATTGATAATTTTTCAAGAAGAGTTTGGGTGGTTATCTTAAAGAATAAGAGCGCCTACCGACGGCGGAATCATCGGGGCGGACGAATGTGAAACGATTGTTCATAGCACATGGAACTATTTAAGTTTAAATAATATTAAATATCATTATTCATTGAACATTACAAGACAAATAAGTCCACACGATACAAAAGTTTCAAACAAAGAAATAACATATTTAGTTAAAATAGGTCCAAGTCTTATATGAGCATGAAGAGAATCCTCAAGTAGTAAACCTGAAAATGTTAAAAATAAAGAATCAACTTTAAAGTTGGTGAGTTCCCATGGGTTAAACACACACATATATATACATATAAAAAGGTTTACAAGTAGCAATTCATGTCAATGGTTACGAGTTAGCAAGCTTATAGAACACATACACTTACAACCAAACCTCGACTTGATTACAAGTATATATGATTGGCTAAGTGTACTTGGTTCCTATGATGAACAAGCATATGTCATCAGGAGCCGGCAATACATCGGCTTTAGCGCCAAATAGGCTTGTCAGGCCCAAAGATCTAAGACGTCGCCAGGCTAGCAATAGTTAATGATTGTAAACAAAATATATATCTCATATAAGACTTACAATAACACAAATAATCATGACAAATAAAAGTAAAGATGAATTGCATGTGCATTTACAAGTATCAAGATGTTTACAAGTGTAAGTTTATAAGATTAACATGTTTCACACGAAAAGATGTGAAATAAAGTAAAAAAGGGTATGGAGAACTCACTTGTCAATTAAGTATGCAATGAAGATTAATAAAAATAATAATAAACGTCGTTCCAAGTTGTATCGTCACAAGACACCTAAATATATTTAACCACAAGGTTAAAATCTAATATTAAGTTCAACGAATTATTATGAGCTAGGGTTCTATTTGGTGTTTGGGGTTTTATCAATTATATTTATCAAACGAAACCAATTATATTTTCGTGGAAACGATTTATTTATATTGTAAAATATGGAATAAGAATAATATTTATAAAAATTTTGTATTATTCATAAAGTTTAATTAAGGTTTTGTAACTAAATAAAAATGAACACGATTTAATCGACAACTTAAAAAAACAATGGTTGAAATAATAATTGTATAAACTAGTATTTTAAGTCTAAGTTTTATAAAATATATACTAACTATAACATTCACTTTAAAATTTCAAATAAAATATAAGGACATTTTTATAAATAAATTACAGAAAAATATCTAAATGGTTTAAAATACACGAAGTTTATAAAATGATTTTTTTATAATTTTTAGAATTTTTTATATATTTTTAAAAGTTGCAAAACAAGCTAAAAAATGTTGGAGGTCACCGGGTTCGAACCCGTGACCACTAAGTTGGAAGGTGAACATGGAACCAGTGAACCAAGGCCTCAACCGCGGTTTATATTGGTTTCCAATTGATTTTAAACCCAAGTTAAATAGTTTCCCCCAAATTCATAAGAACCCTAGTTTGATTGATCCGAAATTGAATCACCAATCGTTGTTGTTAATCAAATCATGGTTAAGGCTTTCAATCCCCACATGAAATCGAGCATGAAGGTAGTTTTAATTACATGAATTGTTATTGGATTGATGTTTGAACACCCGAAGAATGTTGCGGCCATGGATGCCTAAATGGATAAGCAAACCTCAATGATAATCAAATGAAACTTGTGGGTAGCTTCATATGATGATCAAGACTAAAAGCCCTCTAACAATTTCAGGTATTGAAGTCCCGAAAGGGGTGTTCGAGTGTGTAGCAGGTCACGATGAAAGGGGAAAGTGAAATTCGATGTTTGCGAGTTTTCAGATGAAATTAAGTATAGTGAACGTTCAGGAACACTTAGATGATTGTTTAGGTTCGTCTAATTAGATTATTATTAGACTTTATTGCTCAAACGGCTATGGATCTTAAAGTGATTCAGTTATACATTAGAATGGGGTGGTAACCGATGTTTAACCTCAATTATTAGATGCATTCAAGTTCGAATCACGTATACGAAACAATTCGGATCGGTTTTAGGTTACGAAATCGAATGGTTTTGGTGTTCTAGGGCTCACCGGACTTTGGCTGGAGGGTGGCCGGAGTCCAGGCCGGAAATACGGGGGTGGGCGGGGGGTTTGGGTTGTAATTTTAAAATTTTACACATTGGCCCCTTGTAGTTTGATTTGGTAATATTTTATGCACTTAACTTGTTTTTTAAAGTTCATAAAATGCCAAAACAACCCCCTAATCTTAGTTAAGTTTTAAACACTTTTTAAGTTAATAATTTTTATAGATTAGTTACTTCATTATCATAGTTTATTATTATTAATGTTATTACCATTACTATTATTTTAGTTATTATTATTAGTATTACTATCATTATTATAACTTATTATTATTATTACTATTATTATTATTATCGACATTATCTAATATTTTATTTTTAACATTCATACATTATAACCTAATGATAATTAAATGAATAAGCACAAATAACACTTGAGTTCCATAATTGACAATAATGACCTTTGTAAGAATAAATAAAGTTAACTTTCTATTAACGGAAAAAATACGAGATGTTACACCTTTAGTAAGTCCAAGGAATGGAAAGTCCTGGTGGAAACTCAAACTGAAAGAAAAGTCAAGAAGTTAAGAACAAACAATGTGTTGGAGTTCTGCAATCATGAATTCAATCAGTATTGTAAGGCTTATGGTATTGCAAGACATAGAACTGTGCTTGGGAATCCACAGCAGAATGTTTTGGCTGAGAGGATGAATAAAACTTTGCTTGAAAATGTGAGGTGCATGTTGGCTAGTTCTGGTTTACCCAAGATGTTCTAGGCTGAAGTTGTTTCAACTGCAACTTACTTAGTCAATAGGTCTTCATCAACTGCATTAGACATGAAGGCACCTATGAAGGCATGGTCAGATAGAAAGCATGACTATAGGGAACTTAAGATGTTTGGTTCTTTGGCTTATGCTCATGTTAGACAAGGGAAGTTGGAACCTAGGGCATGTAAATGTGTTTTTCTAGGATACCCTGAGGGTGTAAAAGGGTATAGGTTATGGAGACTAGAAGGGGACAAACCTAGAGTGATATTGTAAGGGGTTTACATAGAAGCTAGGGGTGGATTACAATTAGGTTTTTTCACTTATGGTGAATTATTCATCTATCAGGGTTATGCTGTCATTGACTGCTTTTATGGATATGGAGTTACATCAGTTGGATGTGAAAACTGCTTTTTTGCATGGGAAGCTGGATGAAACTATCTATATGAAGCAGACGGAGGGATTTAAGGTTAAGAGGCAGGAAGATAAGGTGTGTCTCCTTAAAAAGTCCTTGTATGGGCTAAAGCAATCCCCTAGACAGTGGTATAAAAGGTTTGATGAACATATGATAAATAATGGGTTTAACCGGAGCAACTATAATAGTTGTGTTTATTTTAAGGAATACAGTGTGAACAAATTTGTGTATTTGTTGTTGTATGTTGATGGCATGTTGGTGTCTTGTCTTGACTTGAAAGAAGTTAAAGCTACTAAGAAGATGTTGATGTCAGAATTTGAGATGAAAGATCTAGGTGAAGCTAAGAAGATATTGGGCATGGAGATCGAAAGAGATAGAAAACACAAGTTGTTAAAGATGTCTTAGAGGTCTTATCTAGATAAAGTGCTAAGTAACTATAGTATGGATGAAGTGAAGTCAGTAACTATTCCTATAGGTGCTCATATTAAACTGTCAAGCTTTGATTGTCCTACATCAGATGCTGAAGTTAGATATATGGAGAGAGTACCTTATGCCAATCTTGGTGGGAGCTTGATGTACTTGATGGTATCTACGAGTCCAGATATTAGGTATGTTGTGAGTTTAGTCGGCAGGTATTTGTCAAATCCGGGTAAAGCTTATTGGGTGTCTGTGAAATGGATCTTGAGGTATCTCAAGGGTACTAAACACTATGGTTTAGTGTTTGGACATCATGAACATGAAAAGGTTGATAGGATTGTTGGTTATGTTGATTCGGATTTTGCCAAAGATCTGGATAGAGTAAGATCTATTATAGAGTATGTGTTTCAAGTGCTGGGTAACTTGGTGAGTTGGAAAGCTCAGTTGCAGCTTGTGGTGGCATTATCTACAACAGAGGTTGAGTACATAACGTTGACTGAGGGGGTCAAGGAAGCTATGTGGTTGCATGGTTTTGTGGCTAAGTTAGGGATCAAAGTTGCAGACTCAATGGTGTATTATGATAACCAGGGTACAGTCCAATTGTCAAAAAATAGCATGTTTTATGAGAGAACAAAGCACATTAATGTGAAGTTACAGTTCATAAGGGATGTGGTGAACGTTGGGAAGGTGAAAGTGGAAGGTGTTTCTACTTTGGAGAATCCAACAGATGTGTTTACAAAGTCTCTACCTGGTGCGAAGTTCAAGTTTTGTTTGGATGCATTGGGAGTTGGTTAAAATCTTGGTTTGGATTTTAAGGTGGAGATTGTGAAGTATTAAAAGCCAAAACAAGTGATAACTTCCGAAGTTAAGTTTCTTCCGAAGCTTGGTTGATATCTTCCTAAGGTTATGTTTGCTTCGGAAGTAAAGGTCTATGATTTATATTTCGGATATCTTCCTAAGGGAATCTCTCGAAGGGTTATTTCTGTTTGGAAGATATAGTATAGAGTCCTTAGAGTAAATTCTCAGTATTTGTTGAGTGTGTTTGTTATTGTTAGTTAAACACTATTAATAGGACATAATGTAATCGTGAGAAGGGATTAGAAACCATCTATAAATTCTTGTTCACGTAATTCTAGAGAGTATTCTTTTTTGTATTATATTTGTATTGTTAAAATTCCACATTCTTGTTCTTAATTGGTTTTACAACAATTTTAATTTATTAAAGTGCTTGATTTTGAATTTATTGAAGTGCTTGAACTTGGTATTCTTTATAAAGAGTCACTTAATAATTTAATTGGTTACAAGGTTTACCAAAAGTTGATGATCTCATTATATGGCCGGTGGAATTTACAACTGGCCCTTTTGATGATTTCCTTTTAGCTTTCTGTAAACTTCGCACAAAGTACTTTCTCACCCATAAAAGATTAGTGAAACGTCAGTACAGATTTTTGTCATGTCTTGATGGATCTTCAGAAGTATTTCTTAGCTATTCATAAGGTCAATTGTGATAAGCAGTACTAGTCATTTTGTGATGAATTACAATACCAATTAATAATTTAATCTTACAACATTGTGAATGACAATAAAATTTACTTAATGAAATTTGTCAAATTAGCCTACAAACAATTAACTTTTACATAGTTAACTTGTGTTATAATCCAGCTTATGATCATCATATAATAATTCACTTTGATATTGTATTAACTGAAGGGGGCATAAAATTTCATGTTGTTGTTTTTAGTTTTTATAAATTAGGATAAGGCATAGAGTTTCAGTTTTAATTTTGATTTTGAATTTACATATACTCATGGATCTATGATAGCCAAATATTATCTATACTATAAACAAAGCTAGAGGTTGTTCGAAGGTTCTGTTGATCTACCCCACCAAGTAAATTCTGTTAAAATAGATTAACTAAATATAAGGTAATAAAAATATGTTGCGAGTATAACAAGTTAAATAGATTTTGATTCCACCATATATTAATAGTACACCCGAGGCTTCTGAAGATGAGCACAAACTTCATGTACCAAGGAGACTCACTCCACTAGACCGTTGATCGATCGATTCTCAAAAAGATATAAAGGACACAGACAAACAACAAAAGCAAAAGATAAAAGAAAAAGCCAAAGTAAAAACACCAAAGCAAAATAGTACGATGACGACATGTGACGTCATATTCCCAAACACACGTATACAATTATAGCCTTACCATAAAATATTTTGTTGCATTCCAAAAAAGAAAGTAAATTAAATTAAATGTTTGGTCTATATGTAGAAAACATTATATCATATTTTTATTATGTATTTAAGTACGATTTTATTGGCTAGGGGTATACATACATACTACATTTAATAATACATACTACACTTAATAACTTGTGTATTATGCGTGTTAAATATATAAATTAGTAAATATAATAAAAATTTATATATTATAAAATGCTATTCTAGAAAAATGTATGATTGAAATTACGTACACTTAAAAAATTATAAATAATAAAATAATAATATCAATTTTTTTAAAAAAAATTATTTTTCCAAAAAATTAAACATCTAGCTTCAAAACAATCCATTTTATTAAAAATGACATTTTTGATATTTCTTTGTTATAACTCCTAGTTTTAATTAGTTTTAGTTTAGAAAAATCTTACTTTTTAAAAACGATCAATTTTAAAATATTTTGTATTTTTAAAAAAGTTTGATGCTTTAAAAAATATCTTATTTTATAAATATTTGACTCTTTAAAAGTAACATTTTCAAATAGATCTCTATTCTTATTCAATAAAAAGATTATTTATTACCTAAAAAAATTAAGTAATATTATTAGTAATTAATGTCATTATGTAATAGGAGGAAGAAACAAAAACTTTTTTATAAGAAGAGTTAATTTCACGATTGGTCCCTGTGGTTGCCCATGTTACAACAGGTTTTGGTCTTAACTGTTTACCAAATGGTAACACCATTGGTCTTTGATACTAACTTATGTTAATTTTCAATTAAGTGAATGTGAAAAGACAAATATACCCTTTAATATAATAAACAACCCACCCCACCCCCTTCCCCTTCAATTAGACTAAGCACACGACCAGTGCCCTACCCATCACCGGCGCACCACCACAGCCAGCACACCACCACCACCACGAGCGACCACCCTTTTCCGCGGTTGGAGATAAGTAATGTCCCGACCACCCACTTCATAACCACTATCACCACAGCCTCCGCCACCTCGTGCGACATCCGTCATCCCTCCTATTCAAATCGGATCTGCTCCGACGCCACCACCATCACCACCATTTCAAAGCAGATTTGGTCAAATGATCGAAGGGAAAGGCTGAGTAGAGAAGACGTGGGGGTGGCCAATGGGGTGGATTCGATGGATATGCGAGCTTCAACCCTAGGCAATGATGATCAGGTGTAGGGGTGAGCTGTGACATCCGGTAAATTTCCGTTATCCAACTCCGTTAGTTCTGTTAAGTTTTGCATATACGTGTCGTGAGCACACACTAGTTGTCGTTTAACGTTGGTGACTAAATAATAATTAATAATGTTAAATGAGTGATAATCTAGTTGATAATGTGATTATGATGTTATGTTTATGTGTTTACATGTTTTAAATATTAATTAAGAAAGTTTATCGCGTAACGTGGAAACGTGTTTATTTATTCGTATATCTTGTGTTTTTGTAGAGATAAAATATATAATGTATATTATTATTTTATATCTTTATATTTTCAAGTTAAAAACTTAACACCAAGAGTTTGTAGCCTAACTTTTCATAAAATGCAAAACACAAGGGTTTAAAGGGTAAATATGTAAAATTAATTAAATTAAAACAAAATAAACCCTAAAATCACAACTCACGGCCGCGACCTCCTTTCTCTCCCTCTACACTTCGATTTCGACTCAAAACCAGCAATTAGACTTCGATTTTGATCGATTTCAAGTTACTTATCACGTGGAAATCATCAATTGCAAGTTATTACACGATTAAAGGTTAGATTTTTAATGTTTATGTGAGTTTTTCATTATGGCCGAGGGTGTTGGACGAAATTGGTGTTCATGGATTCGAAATTTATATGGTTTGATGTTGTTAGTGTGTTAGTTTGATAGAATACATGTTGTTTAACGTGGATTATGCATGAATTGTATGTTTTTATTGGATTGATCATGAGTTTTGA
>BJCM01207341.1:0-11591 GCA_018326385.1 Flaveria bidentis
AACTTGGCATTCCAGTGATATAGTTAAACTCTTTCTTCCACTAATACAGCAGATTGTGTGATTGAATTTAAAGTAATCTAATATACATTATAAATACCATCCATAACTTTCTCATTGTAGTTTAGTATATAATTGTTTTCCATATACAATAACTTTCTCATCATATTTTACTATATAATTGTTTTTCACATACAAAACTCTTAGTCAAATACAATTTCATCTTTACAAAACATGTCTATCCTAGCTTCAAATGGGTATGCGTAAAAAACTTAGACAAGTATCAGTGTCTTTAAGGATTTTAATATATAAGAATAATTATTGTTTCATATGGATTTTTAACTCACTTCTGATTGAAGGAGTCACATTACTTTGGGTCAAAACAAGCTAAGGAAGGTTGGGTTCACCTCCACATATTCTAACCGCGGGTAAAGAATGAAGAAAAACAAAAATACTGAAAAACATGAAAAAAATACTAACTACAAATGCATGCATTGTAGTTCAAGCAGTGTAAATGTCATAGTAAGATTTCATCATAAAACCCTTTGTGGTTGTGTATATTGTTCTAATATCACCATGTTGCTATAAGATAAACAAAATAATATATATTAGATGACAATAAAACCACTTGATGTTCTAAGATTTAGTTATAGATAAAACCATTATAGCAAATTACAAACTTCACTTCTTTATTCATCATATCAACATCCTAGGGAAAACTTTAAAGGAAGAGTGCATTCAATAACAAGTGACCAACCATGTTCCAGAAAACTACAATATGTCATTCTAAGAACACCTGATGTTTACAATGAAGCCACTACAACAAAATATGACTGGCTATAACATAATCTTTTTCATTACAACTCAATATGACCTGTTAATAATCAAGTCAATGTCACTAAGCACTACAAACCAATAATCACTATGCAGACATTTCTTTCATGGTGTGAAGATAAATGTAGATAACCATGCGGGACGTATAATAAATGTAAGAACATAGGGTAAGCAAATAGATGTTAACTAACCTGTAGCTAACTTTAGCAAGTTAAGTTTGACATAACATCTCGTCTGGTGAATGTTGGAGATGGTTGCAGTAATGCTTTTGTAGTCTAGTTCAATTGTCTCATCCAGTACTCAAAATCCCCTATTTCCCATGCAACCAAATATAATTACACAAGGAACATATGAACTCAAGACTGTAAAAATTTTCATGAAAGCCCCAATTCTTCTCAAGTAGGGTTCATTCAACATCATTCAATAAATATACATTAACCTCCATTTAAGAAAATAAGCATATCATGAAGTTCATGCGTGCAACATGCTTGACTAAAGCAAACTTTTGTGGAAATAAGTTACTGATATTCTAAGTTTAGACAACTGAGTGGATGCAGCCTATGCAACTCAATTCATAACTCACTGAAATCCAAACTCACCTTAGAAATGAGTAACTTTCTTCACAAATTTTAGAAATTTTGCTTGCTGGCGAAGAATAATCCTTAAGATATAATGAGTTTTGAAACTAACCCATTTAAAAAGTTCATCATCAAAGCAAATATGTCATTCATAAAGTGTTCATTCCATTTCAATATCCAAAACTAAAGGCAACAGGGCATAAATGTCTATAGCACAATTGTTGGATTTAGCCATCAAACGATGGAAAATGAATTTTTGTTCATGAAATAAGGGTTTTCATTGTTTGATTCACTACTACAATTTTGAAAATACGTGTTAGCTTGAACAAAAAATTAAACAATTGTATTAAAAAATCTTCACGATTTGTCATCGTTTATGAGTTCTATCACTTGAATATAACTCACATCGGTAGGAATTCTAACTCAAATACATCGGTAGGAAAACAATTGCTTAACAGTGAAGATGGAAGAGGTGTTTTGGATCTAGGGTTTGTTGTGTGAAAGAAGAAGAGGGGATGAAAGAACCAAGTATTATCATGGGTAAAAAAAGGTTCCGCGTGAAAGTACAAAACGGGTCAAGATTTAAGCGGGATTTGAAAAGAGAGTTGGTGTAATAACTAGGGCTGCAAACCAACTGAACGTTCAACGAACAGTTCGTGAACCGTTCGGCGAACAGTTCGTAAACCGTTCATCGGGAAGTTCGTTTATGTTCTTTCGTTTAGTAAATGAACGAACACGAACACGAAAAATTCGTTTGTTTAGTTAAACGAACGAACATGAACACAACCCGCGTTCGTTCATTTATGTTCGCGAACGTTCGATAATGTGTTCGTTTATGTTCGTTAGTGTTCGTTCGTGAACGTTCAATAAAGTGTTCGTTTATGTTCTTTTATATTCATTTATATTCTTAATTATTGTGTCAGTTATTTTTATGACTATCATATCAAGTATTTTTTGATATATATGTTAACTACTTATTATTTTTTATTAATATTGTGTAATCTTTGTAATAAAAAAATATTATATATATATATATATATATGTTCATGAACAGTTGTTTGTATTCGTTTGCTTGTGTTTGTTTTCGTTTGCGTTCGGTAAATATTCGTTAACAGTTCATGATCATGTTCATTTTCTTAATGAACGAACATGAACAAGAAATCTCGTTCGATAAGTGTTCATGAACAGTTTATGAATAAGTTTATTTCTTAACAAACGAACACGAACAAGACCCTGTTCGTGTTCGTTCGATTCGTTTGCAGCCCTAGTAAAAACGTGTCACGTGTTAAATTGGTGGTTTAAGAGAATGTCATGTGGCTTTAAAAATCTTGTTTTATTAGAGTTTATAGATATGGGGTATAATTTTCCTATTTTACTACCCTTTTGTGCTTGACGAGGTTCTCATCGACTATGTGACATAACCACAAGTATTATTGTTATTTCTATTTATAAGGTGCTTTATATGATGTTCAACACATATATGCAAGTGAGACCAAATAGAAACTTAATATATATATAAGAATTATTCATATTCATACATTTAGAATGCAGAATTTGGATGCATGATCCAGCATAATGTTTCTGATTCTTATTCATATGTAAGTTCTTATTAGTAACATTTCTTAATACAAATACCTAAGAGCATATGATATCTTATTAATAGAGTCAATGTTCTCAAATACATATGTACATATGAATAAAAACCCAATATAATAACACGTCAAACTTTATAAGCTTAAAGTCCTATTGTAATGAGTTTATACTAGTGTGTAATAACTCACTACAACAACGCGTCAAACTTTGCAAAATGTTTGATTGATATCATAATAAGTTTGGATGCACGAGTATGTAATGGTATGTTGAAACGTAAGACCAATACGTCCAACATACATGATAACACTTTGATTTATCATTGTGGTACGTTTTGATATGCTTGAAACATATTACAATAGCGTGTCATACTTTACATGTTTGTTCAATTGTCGCAATGAGTTTTGATATATGGTAAATAATGATGCCATAAACTTGTTACAACAATGCTTTATAGTAATTGATTGAAGATTTGACTTAATTTTAAAAATATAACAACTCCAATAACCTTTAAAAACAGGTGTGATTCAAATTTATTTTTAAACATATATAACAAGGTGAATGAAATTAACTATTTTCAAATTAATACTTGTTAATACTTGATTCCTATGATGTAAACAAAAAAAGAGTAACACTTCTTAAAAAATAAAAAAAATAGAAATAAGAACTCATGTTAGTACACATTATGTTTCATGTAAAAGTTATTGTAATTTATGTTTAGAGTAGACTACATGGATTGTGCATTTGGAATATTATATTATGAGGGTTATACTAAAAAAATATTTAATCTAAAAAGTTTAAAAATGATTGTGGGCTTAACACACGTATTTTTATTAATTATTTTAAAGAATGACATTTTGATCATTGTGTCAAATACATCAACTTTTTATGTCTTATACGTTTCATTGTGTCAAATGTTAGTTTATTACTTCATATATGTTACATCATTTGTTATATGTTTTCATAATTGTGTTTTACATTTTAGAACATTTTGTGTTATTTTTTTATTGTTTATATAGATTATATAAATGTGTTATCGATAATTGTCTTTTTCGATTAAAAGTACACAATGATATAATTTCATCAATATATTTTTCAAAACTCATAATTATTGTCACACCCCCGCTTATAGCGGAAACATGAGAATGTAACGGACGGGATCGTCATAACACATTGTTAATTAATAGAGATGCATTAAATGATGAAAGGTCAACGTGTCATGACGTCACCGGACACAAACGGAGACTTGTGTCATGGTTAGTCAGTTCCACGACAAACATAATCATACAAACCAAAGAGTATAAATCCCACAACCCGGGAACAAGTGACCAAAATGTGAATAACAAGTAAATGTCAAAGTAATCGTCATAAACATCCAATGTCCAAAATAATGTAAATCTAAGGTCAACACTAAGGCCAGCTTCCCTAGTGATCCTCAATGATTATTACCTGAAAAGATATGCTCAAAATGATCAACATAATGTTGGTGAGTTCGCAGGTTTAAATGATAACAAAATTTGATGTTGTATAATAGTGTAGTAGGACATGAGTGCATACAGTTATAAGCAAGTAATATCACATGAGCATCACAACTAAACCTATGACGTACACAAAGACTTTGTCGGAACATATTCACCCTAGGGCCCGTTACTGGCCACTGTTAGTCCCAACTAGTATACTAACAAACAAGGGTGGGGGTGTCAACCCAATAGTACTACCAATATCTGTCCGTCGGCTCCAACACCGGAGTTAAATAGTTGTGAATACAAAACCACAAAGACAACTCATGCATGCACTGGATAAATACTTACAAACAGTAAACACAACAGTCCCAAAAGAATTGAATAAGTTACAGCATAAAAAGGGTGAGCATATTTTTCCCCTTAGTTTATAAATGTTTAAAATGAAAACGGGGCCGCGAAACTCACCTTGAAATAAGATGAATATAAAGGAATAAAAGACTTCAACGAGTGAGAGTAATGATCGATCAAGCACCTATAATTAGTTACAATAAAATCTTAAGATAGAGGAAGGAAGGATTGTTCGGTCGGTTCTGGGTCAGTTCAGGTTTGACGTGTGACACGCACACAAAATATATAATTCATACAACCCAACACACTATTAGTAAAAATAATAATATTAAGTAATAGTAGTAGTAGTAACAATAACAATACATATATATACACAACACTATATACATACACATAAGCACACACCTAACATATATGAATGAATTAGATAATTTTACTCTTTAGCCCCTCAACTTTAAATTAATTATTCCCTTAAGTTTAGTTAAATTACAATTTAAACCCCGGACTTAATTATAATAATAATATTATTAATAATAATAATATTAACAATATTTAGGAAAATAAAAAAATAAGATAAAACAAATTTTATATTATTAGTGTCATTAAATATTAAGGTTGGCACGAAGGGAGGTACGACGAGATTCGGTTCGAAAATATATTAATTAGGCAAAATAATAAATGCGTGAAAAGAGAATTAATGGATTCCGAATTAATTGACGGACCTGTTGGTGACGAATGTCACAATTATGAAGATGAGACAATGTGTTATTTTTGTTATTGTTTTTTTTATTTTTCACCTATGTATATTTGAAAACTTATAGTGTTCAAGATAACACAATAATAATAAAAAACCACATTGAGACATTATGTTATTTGTCATTATTTACAATTTATTAAATTGAATCACTGTTGATTTATTATTGTGTTTTACGTATTAGAGATACACATTTATTATAAAAATATATTTTTTTACATTCGTCATTTTAGAAAAACACAATAGTATTACAATAATTAATAAAAAGGACACAATAAACTGCATTAAAATACAATAACGAGGTATGAGGTTAAAAATGTAAATAAATTAATATTTTTTATTACTGTACCATACTCGTTTTAAAGATTAAAAAACGCTCATTTTTATAGTGTAATTTTAAAAAATAATAATATCATGTATGAAAGAATGAACGTTTAAGAAAATGGGAGAACTTACGAAAAGTCAACAAAATTGACTATCTTTAAAATATTTCTCTAGCATATTTTTTTTTACAATTTGATCTCAATAATTAATTAAAGAGATTAAAGATTAAAATTACTTTTTATATTTTTTAGTCTTATAAGTCTTTTTATTTATACTTTTCTATTGTGTTATAGTTATACCCGACAAAATTGGCGGGTCGGGTATCGGGTCAAGAGGGGTTTGGGTTAAAATCGGTTTGGGTCAAAACGGATTTGTGTCAAAAACAAGCCGGGATGAGTTCGGGTCAAGATGGATCGGGTCAAGATGGGTCAGATCAAAAATTACAAAATATTCAAATTTTCAACAAACACCATAAAAATATATGAACTACAAATAAAAGTTATTTCAAGCATTGATAATACTCTCATATAAAATAGTAAACTAAGAGTGTTTTAACATACAAAAGATGCATATCATAGAAGTCTCTATCAAAAATATGAAGATACGAACAATATAATAAAAACCAATTAAACTCTATCATAACACTTCATCACCTGCAACAACACTTATCACCTACCACAATTTAAAGTTATAATCAAGAAAATTAATCAAACCTCAATTTATAAAATTAACAATATTTGAAATGTGTAAAGAATGGATAACTGATATTACCTCAAAGTTGCTACTATCATAATTCGAAATCAACGTTTCAATATCTTCTACAATTTATTCCTCCATCTCGTTTTTGTTCTCGTTCTCATCTGAATATACCAAAAATAAAATATGTATGATTTACTATTAACATTACATATAAACATAAAAACACATGCATATTTAAAGTTATAAAGATTAAAAAAACCTTAATTAATATCTTCTAAATCAAACAACCAATCACGAGTGCATAACAAGGCCTCAACATTTGAAGATACAAGTGAACTTCGAATTTTACTTATAACTCGACCACCAATACTGAAAGATGATTCTGAAGCAACAGTCGTGATTGAAATGCTTAAAATATCACGAGCCATTAAAGCTAATTGTGGATACCTTCCTTGATTATACTTCCAATATTGTAAAACATCAAGTTGTTGTTTTCTATCAAGTGAAAGTTACTCAAGATACATTGTAATTATGACTTTTCTCTCTCAACACTTTTAATTCAAATGACTAAAACCCATCTAACTCATCAAATACATCAACACCAAGATTTGAACATCTAGCAACGAAGAATTATGCGTCTCTAAACGAACATCGTACTCCTTCTCATATAACTTATGAATACCATCATATAAACTCTTCAACTTCTCATCACGTACTTTATTTGGCATATTAAGTTTTGAGAAACAATAAGATTTAACACATGTGCGGTAGAGGTGTGTAAGAAACCAAAATAGCCTAACCGCAACCATAATAACCGACACAACCGAACCGAAAAACCGAAACCAATAAGAAACCGATTGTTTGGTTTTATGATTTTTTAAAAACACATTTTTTCGATTCGGTTTTGGTTTTGCGTGTAATAGAAACCGAACTGCAACCATAAAACCGAACTTGTAAATTTCAAAGTATATTCATACACTTAGAAACATGACTAGCCTATAAATTATTTATTTAATTTATGCTATCTAAAATAGATAGATGTTTAGGTTTCGAGTATAATTTTAAATTTTTTTGTTTTGGTAGATTAAATTATTTTTATTGAACTTTTTGTTATTGTATTTTATTAATTGTAATTAATTTTAATGTTAAGTAACTATAAGAATCTATAGATTATGTTTAAAGATCAACAAAACGATGTAAGCTCAAAGGTTTTAGCTTAAATTTATTACTTTGAATCAATTTAAATAAAAAAACCCAAAAAAATTGAAGCCCAGAAACAAAACCAAAAACGAAGTGAAAATCTAAAACCAAAAACCGAAAAAACCGAAAAAACCGAAATATCGGTTTTTGGTTTCGGTTTTAGCTTTAAACCAAACCAAACCAACCATGCTCACCCCTAGTACAGAACACCGCACATGAGTAAAATCTCCATCATAGACCAATGTGTTACTTAGATGCAAATGACTTTTTAGATATTCTACTAAAACATCATTATACTTGGCACTATCTAGTGTAATCGTAAAAATCTTTTTCTCAATGTCCCAATCTGCTAGAAAGTTGATCAAGTACTTTACTAAAAATGGAATCATTATGTGGAGGTTGTGTAACTCGAAAGTTCAACACCTTTTTCCTCAAAACCCAATTCTCATCGACATAATGGACCGTCAGTACCATAAATCCATCGGTTGTGATAGAACTCCATAAATCAAAATTTAAACATATTCTACTATTTACCTTTTGTAACTCATCTTTAAGAATCATTTTCTTTATATCATAAATTTTTAGGACATCCGACTTTGCAGTGTTTCTTGTTATAGGATTCACATCATGATGTAAAAACTTATGTAAATCTCTTGTTGCCTCGTATTCTACATAACTGAATGGGTAGTTATGTTTAATGATCGAATATGCTAGTTTCTCCCTATATATCACTTGATCCAAAGGGGCATGTTTTTTGGTTGACCGAGTTCATCAAGATCAAAACACTTCGGAATATGTCGTTTCATATTAGATGTCCTCGATTTTGGATTGACACTATACACTTGTCCACAAGCACTACAACTTGCCCATCAGGTCCAACTGGTAGTTTTTCAAAATAATCCCAAACTTTAGAATGAGTCTTACTCGAACTAAAAGAACTTACTTCATCATCAAGTTAGTGTTGTTCGACATATTTGATGAACTTCTTGGGTAATTTCACCTGCAAATAAATTGAATGGATCCTTAATCAAATATAAGCTCTTAGTGAAATATTTAAACATGAACTTAATAAAAATGAATAAAAATATAGTAAATTTGATAGATTACTAAAGTGTATGTAAACTATAAAATATGATCAAGTTTAAATACCCATAAATGAAACAGAGTTCATGACAGCTTTAGCCAGTTCACATACATCATAAAACAATCAATTAGTTCTAACCAAAGATCAGCAAACACTGTTAAATCGACAATCATAAATCACTAAAAGCACAAACGATCGGATATCATATCCACCTTTTTTTATCTACACAACAAGAGCAACTTGATATAGCTTGATGAAGACGAAACTGTATGTTTTACAAATTGCCATACCACTATACCAGTAGCTACTGCAACAATATCAAAAACTCAAACAAACCACAAAAATGGTGGATTCAAAGGCTAATTAGAATACACATGATCTTAAGACTAATTATTAACATACATAGATGTCCAAACTAACAAATTAGTGAATAAATAAGACCAAGAAATATAAATTGACTATAACCTGAACAAAATACTTGACATCAAGGCTAGCAATAGTATCACCACAAAATCATGAATCAACCGATGCGAAATCGCGAATCGCGTAAGACTATTATCTCTCTAGAAGCTACCGAAGCTAGGATTCCCAATCAAATCCTTCAGCTTCCACGACGCTTTGAAAGCCCTAACGTGAATCTCCCTATCAGAAGCCACTGAGCCCCACAACTTGCATACACATGGTCGACGGTGGTTTGAGGTCGACTAGTCAACTGTGGTTTGAGCCTTGAGGAGACTAGGCGATAGTGGTTCATTGGTTTGTGGTTTGAGGCTATGAGCTTTTGAGTTTCGAGGAAGTGGGTGAGTAGGTGACTTAATGTGACTCGATATTCATGGCCCATCCTGACCCGTGATGTATTTACATTAGATTTTTGCACCCCATTCTAACCCTATACATATGTTTTTAGGCCTAAACTGACCCATTTATTTTGAAAAAATGTTCATAAGAGCCCAAAATGATAAGCATGGGTTGGTTCTACCAGATATAGTTATAGCATTAGTTGTTATTTTTGAGAAATTATGGCTATGGTCTCTGCTACACACTCCATTATCATATATTTTGTTCTTAGCTAGTAGAAGACCAATGAATTTTTACATAGGGGACAAAAATGAAGCAATTGCATAATTTTAAGAGTGCGTTTAGTTTTTTCATATACATTTAATATTAAAAGAAATTTATAAGCAAGGCAGTTGCCCCCCATTCCTTTTTTTCCTTTTAAAAACACCACGCTTAATTATCACATGTTCAAATCATGCTTTTATATAATCCTTCTTCCTCCCTATTTTCAACATTCCACGGGTAAAATTTTGAAAATTAAACTCATCAATTACGATATGTCAAATAGAGGTTGTTGTCTAAAAGTCATGGATGATACAAAATGTATCATTGTATCTATTGTTACCCTCACTTGTTGTCGCCCTTATATTTGAATCTAGTTATGAATCAATATTTCAAATTTGTGGATGAAAGTACAAGGATCTAAGCGTTGACTTTTTGGATTGGTCGATCCATCAATGTGCAGACGAACTGTTGAGATTATTCCAGAAATATTAAGACCCGAAAACAAGCTTGGATCCAAAATATAAGTTATTGTATGAGTTTGAAAGAACATTCACATATTTGTATTATTATTATCCGGGTTCGTTTTGTTAACAATTTTTTCCCTTATTGCATATCTTAAACCTTTGTGATGTTTTATGTGTCTTATAATCTGTTAAGGAAGTCAAATTCCAAATAGAAAAAGACGAAAGGAAGTAGATGCACACAACAAAAAGGATGAAAAGTGAAAACAAACCTAGTTTATCTAGGGATCTACATGAAAACATAAAATTTACTTGCACGTGATAGTCACATAGAATGACTTAACGCACATTTCAAACAACCGTCTTTACACGATGGATGAAATGTATGATGTAGATAACCATTATTTCTCAAACTTAAGGACAAAAAACAATTTGCTTAATTGACTCTAAAAACTATTAAGACCGGACACAGTGGATATTTTAAGGGCGTCAAACTTGATGTCATGGATATAACTGGAGCTCCAAACATCATTACAAGATAATTAAAAAGAGCTCCAAACTCATAAGACTTCAAGCCCTTAATGGACATCAAACATAACTCTTTCTATATTATTCTATTGATATAGACTTCAAATATTAGTTAACCTATACACTTATTTAAAAAAGAAACTTTAATAAAATAACTTTTATTTATACACATTTAATATCATTTTAACTAAACAATCTACATATAAAAAGTATATTAAGAGAATGCTAACTTTTTTTTGGATGTCGTATTTACGCTCTGTGAGTTTACTTAACGAGAGAAAAAAATAAATATTTTCTTTTTTTTTTCTCATCTCATCTCTTCTCTTGTTTCTTTTATTTTATATTCATTTCCTTCCATTATAAAATGTTTGATTTTAACCTTTAACTTTTTTTTTTCTATTTTTTTTCTTTTCTCTCCTAAATAAGTCGAAAACATAAATTTCTAACAATTCATCAATTTACTTCCATAAATGTAGTGTTTGTTTTTTTTGGCAAAAAACTCTTCTACACCTCTTCATCTACGCGCATGCAGATGTGAGGAGAGCTTTTGAGTGTGCAGACTGTTTTTCGGAAGAAGTTTCATTAAAAACGTCTTCCTGAAGTCTGCATGGAAAAAACATGGACCTATCACTTCTGAGGTTTTCTAACATCTTCTCAACTTTCAATATA
>BJCM01207343.1:0-11489 GCA_018326385.1 Flaveria bidentis
TTTCTTGATTTTCTGAATGGCTTGAAAAGTTGTGAATGCTTCATAGTCACAATTTGGAATTATGAATCTAGCAAGCTTAAACTCTTTTAGCAGATCCTTCATTTAAGTTAGATTCATCCTTTCAACCATGTCATATGGAAACCTATGATTGATCAGGGTCATAAACACAGTTGATTCAAGCGTCTCTTCCATTATGTCTTTTGTTGTCAAAAGATCATCAACCTTTGATTCTTCTTGTTCTTTGTTAGTTCTTCTTTAGTCAGCTCTTTTCATTCAACATCATTCTCAGCTTCATCATGAGTAACTAGCTTTGATGTTGAAACATTCACTGAAGGAGTGTGCTCTAAAGATGTATGCCTTGACCTTTTAGGTGAATATTCAACATTGATTACATGTTTCTTTGTAGAACCCAAGTACTTCCTCTTCCTGGAGTACATAATAAGTTGCTTAGAAGACGCTGCAAGTTCTTTTGGTTGTTTTGATGTACTGGCAGCCTTTGATTCCAGGGCACTTATTTTCATCTTCATCCCCTCAATCTCTTCATCATTTCTTTGTAGCTGAGCATGTTGTTCTTGTAAAGTCTTGTTATCTTGGTTGCTCTCCAACACAAGCTTTTCTATATCAGCCTTCTCATAAGCAATTGACTCTTCAACAAGCTCCAGTAGAGCATCAATGACTTCATTGTTTTCTTGTATATTTTCTCTTAATCTTTTCATATTAGATTCTTACTTCATAAGCTGATCATCTTTTTCTTTCATCATCCTCTTCAGCTCCTGAATTCTTTGTTTCTATTGTTGGACTTAACAACAAGCTTGTTGTATTCAACCACCAAATAGCTTTTTCTTACAGGGATGTCATCTTCACTTAACTCATCTTCATGATAGGCAATCACATCCACATAGTTTTCTCCTTCTTACATTTCTTGTTGTTGATCAACAATCTCATCATTATGATCTTTAGTATGAGTCACACTTGCTGAGCTAGAGCATGCCTCTTTAGCTTGAAAGGGTTTATCTTGATGAGGTTGTTGTTCAAGATTTATGCTAAGCACTAAAGGTTCAGTTTGATTAGAGGTAACTGGTTTTTGAGAGTTGGAGTGTGATAATGGGATGGTGCTGGCTTGAGAAATCAACTCAGTCTCACCAGTGTCAACTGAGTTTAGAGACTGAGTGACAGTGATGGGTTCAATATGCACACTCTCAGATGATTGATGAAGAAGTGGAGAGATTGGATGAGTGTCTTGGCTGGCTATTAATTATGATTGGGGTGTTTGTGGTTGATTTGGTGATAGAGGGTGGATAAGAGAGATTGGTTGGGTGTTTTTATTGGCTTGAGATTGTGGTTAGGATGATTGAGGTTGTTGGTGAATAGGTGATTGATGAGGTGAAGATGAGATTTCCTCAGTGTTAGCAGGTGAACTTCCTTGTTGTTCCTCCCATACCAGTTCTTGTGGAATGTTTTCATTTGCATCTACCATATGAGCAAACATGGGCATGTCTCTTCCTTCATACTTTCCACTTGTCTTATTCAGAACAGATCTCCCTAGGTGTGCTTGAAAAAACACATCACCATCTATGGCAATCCCAGGTTGATCAGCATTGATGATCAGTTGCAGAAACCTTGGAAACATGTACATCTTGTCAGCCTTTTGCACTTTGATGTGGTCACATAGACAATTGAAGATGTACTTGGAGTAGTTGTATGTTCTTCCTTCAAAGATTCCTACGATTCCAGAAGAGATGTGCCTTGAGAATCTATCCAGTCCTGATGTCCAATTTGAGATACACTTCAGGTAAGTGTGACACATAAATCAGTAGGGCTTGCACAATCTCCCTTTTTTGATCTCTCCTCTTTCAAAGTCACCATCATAACCCATCAGTAGAAATATCTTCTCAATATACTCATGATCAAAGACATCTGGGTGACCACTTTCTTGTTCTCCCAATTCTAGTACCCTTCTTATGGTCTGCTCATCTATCCTTAGACTTTCATTTTTGATCTAAGCCATAATCACTTCAGATTCTCCATCTTCCTCAATTCGAGTCGAGTTCCAGAAATCGATTATATGATCTTGATGAATCACAGGCTCTGCTGTTAAAGCATATAAGATCCTGGATCGTCGTAAGTATCTTATAATGTCTCTGCATCCTTCCGACACGGGGTCGTCTAGATTTAAGAACGCACACACATTGTGCTCTCTCGCAAATTGATTAGCCATCTGTTCATAAGAATAAAGAAGATCATGTTACAATTAACATTATTGGCATGAGAATGCGAATAGTTGTGAGAATGACCAAGAATTAGACGGTTTATTATTGGACATTACGATATGTGTTACCTTGAATACAATGATCCCAGAACAGGGTTATGTGTTTGTTTGATGTTTTGATTCGGGGTTTTTGAATGTTAGAGAAAGTGGGAAAAGTTTGTTGAGAGCATTTTCTAGGTCTGAAAAAGTGTTCTGAAAAGTCAATAATGAATATTGAAGTCAAAGAACATCATTTATACTCTCTTAGACACATTAGTTTCATTTACTTAATAATGTGGGACCCTCAACAATTTATCTTCTCCGCAGTTCTTAGTTCTTACGTAGATTATCTACGGATTCCGTATATCATCTGCAGATGACTTAAAAACTTCTGTTGATTAAGTATAACTTAAACTTTCATAGGTTACCAATCTATGAAATTAGATTACATTTTCATCCATAGTTTACCAATCTACGAATGGAAAATTTTAATTACGTTTCCACACTGTAGCTTCTGCTGACGCTAAATGCATTGTAGTTTCTGCTGATGCTTGAAATGCACTATAGCTTATGCTGATGCTTGAAGTGCACTATAGCTTCTGCTGATGCTTTAAATGCATTATGAGAAACTTATTTGATTGTATGGTCAAAGTAACTGCTTAGAACCATTTATTGCTTTTGGACCTTGTTGACTTTGTATTCAAAACAATTATGCACAAGAAGGTTTAAATTTTAAAAACTCCATGTATCTAAGAGCCAAGGTAGTGCTTAGGTTCCAATTTCTTCAAATTGATAATGCAATTGACAATTTTGTTGTTAATTTATTTTCATGATTCTACTCCCCCTAAATTTTTGATTAATGATGAAAGAATGCATTTATCATAAATTTCTAAGAATAATATCATGAAGGACATGTGTCTGTCCAAACCGAAATAAATTAAACTAAACAAACTTGAATTGATGACAATGCACAAGCATATATATACACATATAATAGGATCATACAATAATACTAAGCATCTTCCTGACTAGTTAATTTATTGAAATGATACCTAATCTTTGTTTTGATTATAAGTATGTTTGTCCACATAAATCCATACATGAGTATTGTATCAACTAGGCATGCTGATTATCATGTTTTCATGTTAATTAGATAGTAACTGTTATGGGCTTCACATTCAATTCACTTAAAGTTTTTCCTCCCTTTGCGAATCAACTCATCACTTTTTCACACTTACAGACTATGTACTTTATGTTATAAGTTCTATCTTGAGATACATTTGACATCTCATTAATTCATTGTTGAAAAAGCTCTAGAAACAATATACAGTTGATCATATAGGATTCTTTTGAGAGCTTAGATATGATCATCATCAGGTCCCTAGGTCTTTACTCACATAAAACAGAGGTGCCTTTAAACCCAGGTCTTGGTTTACACAAAACAGAGAGATGATGAGGATCATAATCTTTTCACCAGTTGGTTACAAATGTAAACCATGGTGATCATACACCCAGGTCTTTATTTACACAAAACAGAGGGAGTAATATTTGCAAAGATAGATACTATAAAGTGTCGGTACATAATGTGTTTAGATGAGTGATATGGTCACATCAGAATACGAGTCACTTTCTGTATCCTTAAAATGAAATTTTCTACAAACAATCACTTTGCATTATGTTTAGCACGCACTAAGTGTAGTTTCCACTCATTTTGAACCTACTTACATATCAAGTAACTAGATCAGATTTTAATGATATTTAAGAATTCAGGAAGAAGCAAAGGCATAGTATACTATCATTTCCCAAACATGTGTCATGCTAAAGCTTTATTATTAAAACGATGTACAAGCACAGACACATGCTTTTATTTGTTTGTTCATTATGATTAATCAAGGTTAATCATGCACATAGACTGAATTAGAAAATGAAATCTAACTAAATCAAAGGCTTTAGTGAATAAATCATCAAGCTGATTTGTTGTATCCACTTTGAGTAACTTGATCAAACCTTTTTCTGAGCAATCTCAGAAAATGATATCTTATTTCAATATGATTTATTTTACTATGTTGCACTGGATTAGCAGTTATAAACATAGCAGCAAAATTGTCAATGTATATTGGAGTTTGAAAGAAATTGTATCCATAATCAAGTAATTGGTTTTGCAACCAAAGGACTTAAGAGCAACCAGCTGAAGCAGCTATGTACTCAGCCTCAGCTGTGGATAGAGATATATTTGTTTGCTTCTTGCACTGCCATGAAGCTAGTCGTGGTCCTATGAATTGACATCCACCAGCTGTGGATTTTCTGTTGCCGTTGCATCCACCATAGTCACTATCTGAGTATGAGTAGAGAGTGAAGTCACCATATTTTGGAGACCAAAGACCAAGTCCGGGTTTTCCTTGGAGATATATGAAGATCCTTTTCACAGCATTCAGATGGGACTATTTTGGTTCTGATTGGTACCTAGCACAAACACACACAACAAACATAATGTCAAGTCTACTGGCATTTAAATACATAAGTGATCTTATCATTGATCTATATAATCTTTGATCGACAGTTTTTCCTGTAAGATCAGGTACAATCTTTTCAATTGTTGAGGCTGGTGTTTTGCATGAAGATGCATCAACAAGGTTGACTTCTTCAATATTTGATGTATGTATTTCTCTTGATTGATGAAAATCCCATTTGTCTTCTGATGAACTTGTAGACCAAGAAAAATAGTTAATTCTCCCATTGAACTCATCTGAAACTCTAATTTCATCAATTCTTCAAAGTTTACACACAATCTCTTGTTAGTTGATCCAAATATAATGTCATCAACATAAATTTGAACAACCAAGAGATCTTGATGTTCTTGTTTGAGAAAGAGTCTGATCAATAGTTCCCCGTTTGTATCCATGCTTGAGCAAGAAAGATGATAGTGTTTCATACCACTTCCTTGGTGCTTGGTGTAGACCATACAAAGCTTTATCAAGTTTGTATACCCTGTGTGGATAGTGAGGATCTTCAAATCCAAGGGGCTGTGATACATAAACTTCTTCATCAATTTTTCCATCTAGGAAGGCACACTTGACATCCATTTGATAAACAGTGAACCTCTTATATGATGCATATGCTAGAAATACCCTTATGGCTTCATTTCTTTCAACTGATGCAAAAACTTCATCAAGTCTATTCCTTCTTTTTGTTTGTCTCCTTGTGCAATCAACCTTGCTTTATTTCTTACAATTATACTTCTATCATCTAGTTTATTTTTGAAGAGCCATCTAGTTCCAATTGGATGTTGGCCTTCAGGTAAATCAACTAGAGTCCACACCTTTTGCTTTCTAAATTGTTAAAGCTTTTTTTGCATAGCTTCAATCTAGCTATTGTCTTTTAGTGTAGCTGTGATATTTGGAGGAACCACTTGTGAGAGAAAACAAGTGAAAGGATAGATGTTGGTAGTTCCACTTTGGCTTCTTGTAGTTCTTTTGGCAGGATCTCCAATGATGTTATTGAGTGGATGAGTCTTATGGATTCTTGTTGATGGAGTTGGGTCAACTGGAATAAATGATTCCTAGTTGGTCATATCCATTGTTGCAGACTGATCCAATCCAGATTATGAATTTAGGAAGTAGTCAAAGTGTTTTTCTTGTGCATCATTGGGTATTGATTGATTTGCGTCAGTTTGGACATTAGGAGAACAATCAATGTCTTCCATAGGAATTTCTCCAAAAGCATTCTGTTCTTCCGTATGAGTTACAGTAACTTCTCTGGAAACATTTTGTTCATCTGCAGGAGTTACATGAGCTTTTCCGGATGAATCATTCCCAATGTTTGTTGTATCTCCATGAGAGTCCGAAATAGTTGCTAATACATCATGCATATCTCCGGATACACAGTGTACATCTGCTAATACAGAGTTAGTAGCTGTTGATGAAGTGTTTTTCCTTGGAGGATTAGCAGATAATGATACTTCATTGAAATTTGGGGGAACAATGGATAGCATGTATCATCAGATCCTGCATAATTCAAATAACCAGAGTTAAACGACTTTGTTAAAGCATCTATATCAAACAACCATGATGATTCTTTAACTGATTTAGTAAGTATAGATTCATCAAAAGATACATTAGGATTTTCTTCCACAATGTTATGTTGTGGAATGTAGACCGTGTAAGTTTTAGATGTTGAAGAATATCCAACAAAGATACCATCATAGGCCTTTTCTGAAAATTTTCTTAATTCTTCTTTTATGTTTAAAAGACAAATGACACCCAAAAGCTCTAAGATATCTTATATAGGGTTTTCTTTAAAATAAAATGTCATAAGGTGTTTTGTTATGTTCTTTGACAATCAATGTTCTATTTTGAACATTGCATGTTGTATTCACTGCCTCGGCCCAAAAGGTGATAGGTAGTTGTGAATCAGTTAGCATTGTTCTGGCTGCTTTAATAAGTGTTCTGTTTCTTCTTTCAGCCACTCCTAACTGTTGTGGAGTTCTTGGGGCACTGAATTGCCTTGCAATACTTTTATTCCTACAAAAGAAATCCAAGTCAGAATTAACAAATTTAGTCCCATTGTCACTCCTTAAAATTTTAACTTTTAAATCAAGTTGATTCTCAATCTTGATGACAAAGTCTATTAATGTTTATGATGTTTCACTCTTTTGTTTTAAGAAAAAAACCCAAATGAATCTAATGAAATCATCAACTATCACCAGACAATATTGTCTCTTTCCAATGCTCATCACATTGGTTAGACCAAACAGATCCATGTGAAGCAATCTGAGTAGTGTAGTGTTTGTATTGATGGTTTTGGATTTATGAGACACTCTGTGTTGTTTTCCTTTATAACAAGAAGAACAATGATTTGAACAATAAATTCTTTCTTTGGCAATCCAATGACTAAGTCAGTTTTCACCAATTTGTTCATGTTCTTCATGTTAGAATGGACAAGCCTTCTATGCCACAATTGAGATTCATCTTCTGATGACTTAGATAAGAGGCATGTCTCATGTGTTGTGATAGAGGTGTTGTTCATATCCAAAACATATGTGTTTCATTTTCTTGATGCTTTAAGAAGGACCCAATCTTCTGGAACAGATTAACCTGACTTAATAATGTAACATTTAGTGTTATAAAATAAAATGGTATAATTTTGATCACAAATTTGAGATATACTCAGTAAATTATATTGTAAATTTTCACAATAGTTACTTTCTCAAATTTGAGCACACCATTAGTTACCATTCCTTCACCAACAATTTTACCTCCCTTCTTATCCCGACCAAATGCCACATATGAAGCATTTTTATGTTTGAAGTCATGGAGAAGTGAATAGTTTCCTATCATTTTCCTGGAACAACTACTATCAACATACCACTTGTTATCGGTTATAATTGATAACCTAAGCCTTAATGATCTTGGGTTTGCCATCAATATCTAAAATTATTACTCTTCATGAATAAGTCTTGAAGTTTCATTTTTAATTTTGTTTGATTCATTCTGAGTTATTGTAGGCGAGGATGATTCTATTGAAGATGATGTTGATGATCTAGGTCCTAGTTTCTCAATCTCTTCTTCACTCACCTTAATTTTGTTGACTTGATGCTTTGGATTTGATAATGATTCTTGATTGTTGAAAGTATCACTATCTTTTGATTTTGAATGAGGTACATGAATTCCCTTTTCAAACTTATTAAAGAAAACATCATCAGCATTTGTTTCCTTTTCAATTAAATCCACCTGTTTTGTGAGGTATTTTTGCTTGCTGGAGTGCTATTCTTTTCTTTATAAGCTGAACATTAGAGGATGTTTTCTCCTTTGGTTTTTGTTTTTGTTTTTTTGAGGATTCTTAATTTTTGAATCCTTTTCTCAATCAGTGGATTGAGTGTCTGATTTAGTTTTATCTGATTGTCTTTTCTTTGAGCTCTTTGTATTGTTCTTTTTGTTAAAATAACATTCCTGAGTTGAATGGTTATTTTTGTTACAAATAGAAATTTATTTGTTGAAGCAACAATCAAACGTCATGTGATTGTTCATATTGCAAATAGACCAATAACTATTGAAATAACAATCTTTAGTATTTTGGTTTTTCATGTCACACCATTTGCAATACATCTCCTCTGATTCTTTGTCAAAATCAGTTATTGTCTTTTTATTTGTCAACTTCTGAGACTTAGCATCCTTTTTCAGTTTGGAAGTTGATTTGTTTGTTTTTAACTTTGCCTTTCGTAGTTCTTCTACTGGAACAATATGAATTTCTACTGAAGGTTTCTTCTTCCATAGATCTTCTACTGAAATAGCATGAACTACTGAGGATTTCTTCATCCGTAGATCTTCTACTGAAGAAGGTTTCTTCTCCCGCTGAAGTTCAGCAAATAGCTTCCTTTATGCTTTTTCAGTAGATGACTTGTGTACTTCCTTAATAGAAGCACAATTTTCAATTTCTTCATGTGAAGGCTTTTGCTGCTAATGTAGTTCTTGAAGACCTTCATTTAGCTGAGCTATTCACTTTCAAATAGTCTTCAGCATGTTTCTTTGTTTTGGAGGGTATTGCAACTTTGTTTTGTTCAAGCACTTTTGTAATGTTTGTTTCAAAAACAAACTTCTTACCTTTGTTCAGTATATCATTATCATGTTCATCAAAATCATCCAAGTCATCATACTCATCAAAGTCAAATTTTGAATCCTTTTCATTTATCTTTTCTGATTCAAAAGACTCAGTTTCATTCACCTCAGTTTTATTTTGAATATCTTGTTGATTAGAATTTGATTCAAACTTGGTGCTTGGCACAAAATGATTTGATAAGTTATTTGTCATTGATTTAGGAAAAGGTGTATAATTATTGTTTATAAGAGGTTCCACAACATTTTATCCCAACCCAGACATGTTCTTAGATTGAATATGAGAATTGAATAATTTATCATACTACTGAGATGAAAGTTGAAACTTCTGAAGTTTCACTTCAGTTGATGCATGATCAGCCATGGATTTAGTTAAGGAAGTGGTCAGATACTTAACTTGTGCCTTTAAACTGTAATTTTTTGAAACTATTTTATCTAAATCCTTTTGTAAAGAGTTAATTTTTATTTGATATAATTTATGTTCTCTTACTTAAGATTCATTCAAAATCATAGTTTCTTTAAATTTATCAGCTAGTTGTTGAGCATGGACTCTATATCTTTCAACTTCCTCAACATATATTGATGAACATAACCTATCTCTTACCTCACTAGCCATGGGTAGAACTTTGTTTTCCATTAGAGCCATTAAAGCTTGATTTTCTTCCAAAACTTCCTTCTCATACATACTCCAGTCACAAGTTCCATCTTGAAGAATGATCAGCCTAGTTTCTTTGGAGTTACTTGTTCCTGCTAATGTATTGGTGGCTGGTGGGGATGAGTTTGTAAATGGTGGTTGCCTGATGGGTCTTTGAGAGGATGATGTTTGTTGAGACTAATGTTGCTGATGTTGTGTTGACATAGGATTTTGTTGATTGCATTCTCTAGAAAAGTGTCCATAGAGATTGCACTTGAAGCATATCACCTTTGACTTATCAACACCAATCTTTGATGATTTACTTGCAGCAGCCAAATTCTTATTTCTCCTCAGATGTTGTTTGGATCTATAAGCGATCATTGGCATTTTCCATTGTAGGTCTGTATCCTCTACTACATCTGGATGTAGTTCTTCCAAGTCCTGCTGGCATATGTTTGCAGATGTTAATGAGCTTCCAAGGTAAGCTTGAAAACTAGACTTGAAAGCTGCAAAAGCTGCTTTTTGTTCTTCGTAGTCTAGAATGACAATGATGGACTTTGTTTGATTGTTGATTAATGAAGGCTTTCCTAATGATGCATCTCTTTGATCATCAGTTTGTCCTTTCTCTTTTCTTTACTTACTTTGAGAATATTTCTTAGAAGGCTTTGATGAATAGAAACTTACTTCCTCTTCATCTTCACTCAAAATACAAGAGTTGTCACCATCATTGCTAGAAATAAAGGCACTTCGTGCATTTTTTTCTTTAAAGTGATATGGTGACACATGAGTTCTCACACTCTTGTTTCTTGATTTCTCATCCATTTCAAGAGCCTCAACCTTTAGCTACTAGTGTATCTAAACCAGTTGCTTTGAGATCAATTGTGTTTTTGAACATGGATACTGTTTGTATCTAACTTTCTGGCAAAGTATGGAGCATTTTCTTGTTCAGTTCCTCATTTATGTATTTCAACTCCAAGATATTCATCCTTGTAAATAGTTGCATAAATCTATGGAGTTGTTGAGGAATTGATTCACCCTCAATATGATGAAAGGTTTCATATTATGATCGAAGGGTGTCCTTCCTAATGATTTTGATTTCATCACTCCCTTCCCAAAGTGTATGTAGAATCTTCCACAAGGAATTTGTTGTTTTGTAATTCTCACACCTAATTAATATTTCTTCAGGTAAAGCCATACTAAGCAAGTTGTATGCTTTAATATCAACTTTCACCTTCTTAACATCATCAGGTGACAGATCCTTTGTACTTATAGGTTGATTGTTGTCATTATAATCTGGCCCGAGAATGGGTGGAATATAATGACCTTCGGTTATTGATACCATAAGTCTGAATCTGTATAATTAACATGATTCTTGAACTTGATTTTCTAGGATTTGAAGTCTTCTTTTGTTTCCAACTTTGGAGGTTGGTATGACGATCCGCCAAAGTTACTCATGTTTAGTTAAGATCTAAGATTTTAACTATTAATGAGTATCCATTTTGAAATAAACCAATTAGTGACAATACTTGAGTTATAATAATCCAGCAGTGTGGTCACAACCCAGTCAATCCTTTCAATGATAATTATATCATCAAATTAAGGATTTTTGTTAATGTATTTGTTTAATTAAATATGAACAATATATGAATGTCAATTAGTAACCAAGATTTACTATTCAATTGTTTTGAATATTGACCCAAGTTTAAACAAGCAATATAACAGTACTTGCTGAGAGACAATTCACTATTTTGATTAAATCACACAAACGATTTGCTTATAAACAATAGATCTGATCTACAAAAACTAATAAATCTAGTGAAATCAGCAAACAATTAAACGAAATTAACACTGATAGATCAATCGATCTAAATCAATGAGCACTTGGCTCTGATACCACCTATGAATCCAAGGATCGCAATCAGGAATTATCAGTGTTAATTTTTGAATGAAGTCAATGTTTGCGGAATCAACATTAACTTTGTTTAATTGTTTTTAA